>JAHWFO010113396.1:1316787-1397134 GCA_023313115.1 Rhysida immarginata | reverse complement strand
GGCGGGAAAAAATTCACGCATACGCACAAAGGTTCAAGGTCGGCTCATGCAAGCGCGCGCGATCCAAATCCATCAGGTTTTCGCAAAAAAAATAAGGTCGGATACTTTTCTCACAGGCCTCGTACTCCTGAAAGATATGGCTTTATAAAAAGAACTAAATACTATTAACGTATATAACTTCATGAAATTTGTTATTGAAATCGGTTTAAGTAGAGTCATAGCATAGCACGAAAACGTCGAAAAGTTCGTAATGGCTTTCGTAATTATATTATAGGCCTTAGAGGGTGGAATAAATGATTTGTGTTGAGCACGTTATAAAAATGCCAAATAGCTGCATTTGTGGTTCGTGTCTGCTGACTTTTATAGCCCCAGAAAATTCATTAACCATTTGACTTAATTAATCAAAACAAACCACTCAAATCAAACCAAATCGACCGCATCGGTTGGCTGCCCTGCATGCTTCCCAAAGCTCCGCCTTCAGGGTAGCTTCAGCGCAAAGCTCCAGAACTGTGTTTGATTTCAAGAAACTGTTATTTAGAGCATTTCGCTCATTTTGTGAGTTTTATGGATTTGCGGAAAAGAAGAATGAAATATTAGAATATAAACAAGATCGCTTAAGCTTGTGCCTTAGGAATTATTCAAGGGAACTAGACTTATTCAAAATTTCTTTTCGCAATTGTGTGAATCTCATTAATATGACAGCAGATGAGGAGGATTTCGTGCATTTGGAATCAGTTATGGAGATTTAAGGATCGACATAACCTGCCAAAGTGATGGAGTTGCTAATTAACGGTAGGATTCGTCATCTTTACAAGAGTAGCAAAGAGATGTGCAATGATCATGTTCTACTGCAGAAGACTTGCCATTTTTATGATAAAAAGAGTCACTTTAAAGATACAATGTTTCATATTCAAAATTAAATATTCCTTTTCTAAATGATGTTATCCACTTGAAATGTGCAACTAAATCACGTTGTCCTGTAATTTTGAGTTAATTGGACGATTTTAAATACATTACTAATTATCGAGACCCATTGTACATTAATGAATCCAGCCTTTAGAGCTATTAACTTCTGAATATGTCAAGAAGAATACGAGCCATGTAAACCTTCGTGTGCTGTTCGATAAACGAAACGTGCACGGGGCAAACAAATGCAAAATTAATCAGTAGGTCTTAAAATAGAGAAATTTAATTACATCTTTAATTAAATTTAATTTGTAGAAATGTTTATTTGTATATCATTCGATTAGAAGTGAAGCTAATTAGTGAGCCGTAGCCCTATGTCGCCCGAAAATGAAACGAATAAGTGCTACTGCCTCCTATTGAGGCTTTATGATGCCAAAGAAGAGGAAAACATCTTGAATCCCTCACAAATTCACAAATAGCTACCAAATTCTTCGAGTTTTCAGTCGCCATGAAATTCTATGGAAAGCGTTCGTTTTCATTTGTTTTCAGATGATTCGGAGCCATGATTTTGGTGCACGCTGAACGAATACGTGAACGCAGCCATAATAAACTTTCAAAAGTCCTTCTGCTAGTAATTATCAAATGTAAAATTTATTAATAATTTGATGGGCATACATTTTTATAACTTTTCTCAATTTGCTAACACTTTATAAAAGAGTAGGTAATGATTATATTTGATTCGCTCCTAAAATTAATATCGACGATTAAGGCAGTAATAATTCTTAGAAAAGGTATGATTATGCAATTTTTTATTCTGTCGATATTATTTACTAAATAATTTAGTTCAGGCGATTGATAATTTATTTAATTACGATTTGTAAATTTGACCTTGCGAAGGCTTTGTAATTTTGCTTTGCTACATCAGCATACAGAGCCAACACTGCTCTCATATATTTTCAACAACAACTTTTAATTTTGCTCACTCTGCAAGTTTCCCTCCACTGCTGCTTACGTTTTTCCAGTCTAGAAGAAGTTATTGTTTGCGTAGGGATAAGCGACAAGGTGCGGATTTCAAGTAGCCTTGGGAGTGAGTCGAATGGTTACCATGGGACGGTGTGAGATGGTACAGGCGAAGGAAGAGAAATCTTAGTGGGAGGGGGAAGGTCTTCTCTTGCCTCGGCCGCGGCTTCGAGGTTGGGAGTCTGTCGACACACTGGGCTATTACAGCCGCATAGAGGGACCAATCTTCAGCTCGTAGAATCGGAATTCAATCGTCCAGCAGCATTGATCTCTCGGTGCGCTCGGGAGACCTCCCATACTCCCACCCCTTAACCGGCGAAAATTCGAGCCTGGAAACATATGGGTTTCGAAAATTGTACGACTCTGCGCAAGGACGCTCGGCTCGTAACTCAACGGCCGCACTTCATGGATTGTTCGCGCAGCTGGCGGAGCCTATTCGCCGTGGACGCAGCAGGCAGAAGGGCCAACGAAATGGCCTCTATATATTTGCATTGTCCGATCTTCCAAATAGGTCCGTCCACCTTTTTTTTTATTTCTTACTTTTTAACCGCTACCCTTCCTTGTACACCCGCCCGATTTACAGCGCTCCATGCTCTAATAGCAGCACTTTCTCCGTGTAAACTTTTGCGCGGAGCTTTTCTAAAAAGGTCGTAAAAAATGGCCATTTTGGAAAACGATGTGCAACCAATAAAAAGAGAACACGCAAACGCCTATAAAGGCTAAAAAAAAGCTCACATACTGACTTAAGAATTGATAGAGAAATCATTTTGGAGGCAAAAAATGATAGCAAACTCTACTGAGATAGTTTCTAAAATATCTAATAATTATTCTAATCCTAATGATTGGATTGTCTAATAATATAATGTCGTGAATAACTTAAATGCATATAACATGTGACTCTGTACGCTGTGACTCTGTCGTATCTTATTAAATTTGCATTGTTTAATATTTTTTATTAAAAACTTATTTACTAATACAACACTGACTAAAATTTTAATCAAACAAGAAATTAATCCTCCCGAGGAAGGTATAGGAAAGTAGCGGAAGCGCTGAGGTCATCTATTTTTACCCTTTTAACTGCACTTTTTAACCCCCCTCCCATTTTTTTACTCGAAAAATTGATTTTCTCGTAAGTAATATTTAGAAAATGAAAAAGAGCTATATCTTCTTTCGTTTCTCATCATTTCCGATCGAATAATATATGACATACCATATGTTGCCATAGTTCTAAAGACCAAGTGACTGCCACCCCCCACAGCTCCGACCCTATAGGGACAATATGGCCGAAACTTTACAGTAATGTTGATCTTGCTTAGAGGAATCTGCATACTGAATTTCACTCTTTTATATGCATAAATACGCGTTGAACTTTTGGTCCCCTCTAATTTCCGCCCCCGAAACTCCAACCACAGTGGGCCAATCAAAACCAAACTAAATAGTGAAAGTGCACATGCCCATAGTAAGCTACATTCCGAATTTCAACCTTCTACCTCAAAAAATGCGGAAATTATGAAGGGGACGGACGGACGGACAGACAGACAGACGGACATTGTGAAAACAATCAGTAGCTCCATTCTTCCAGCTACTTAATAATGAATTTTAGATCCAGTAAAAAGGTATCTTAAATAAATATCGCCAAAATAAGTTTATTCATTAAGATTTAATTAACTTAAAGAACAATTAATAAAGATTTTCAGTTAATTGAATTTACAACCGCATACGTTATTAATCGAGATATTTAAATTGCCTTTTGGATAGATACAGACAGGATAAACGCAAAATGTAATGCCTTTCGTTTATTGATTACAGTAATCTTAAATTATTGTAATCGTGGTCCTGCATCTTCCATGTAAAAATTTTCAAATAATGAGATATGAGATGACTACTTTTCTTGTGTAATTCTGTGTTGGTACCAAAACTGCCCAAGAAAACATTAATTTTATCAATACGATTTAAAAGACCCAAACCGTGTTGAGGCATTATATCTTTTATTAATTTCTTGCGCTATTAATTATCCTTATTGAAAACGTGTGGAAAATTCCTTTCTATTTTCTGAAATATCTCTAATGTCATCATACTCCTTGACATTTACCAATTTGCAAAGATGACAAATTCTTAGTAACCCTTTAACTAATACATTCGTGACACCAAGCTTTTTTTTTTTTAGGACTATCGAGAGTTATGGTACTTTGACTGCATAACCTATAAAAGGTATACATTTTTTGCTTATATATTTTACACATATTTTGCTTAACTGAATGATAAAAGACATATGGGAATTAAAGAAGATAATGATATCTAAGAGGAAGACAACGCTATGAAAATGGCTGCATTCTCGTAATCAGTTTTATACCAAAATATGAGCTTTCAAAAATAGTTGATGTCTCGGTCTGTCCGTTTCTGTCATTGTATGGGCAGCCATATAGTGATCTTCTGCAGGCCCAATTGTCATCATGAAACTGGTAAGGTCTATAAGTAAATTCTAGCGCTGATCTACCCATTGAGCAAAATTCAGCAAATTTCTGCAGGTCCACCCATAGCGTACGCTTTGTTTTCCGAAAGAGATAACATTTTCCAGGATTTCACAATCCATCCATTCAGCTAGTAACGTCAGCCTAGCAATATTATGAAAAGACAAGGAGGTTTGGCATATTTCTTGGCCATCGCAGTCACCGAACCTCAAGATCATCGAGCCCCTCCTATTGTTTGGAAAACGGAATTAGAAGCCAATACCCTCTACGTCGATCTCCCAAGGAATTTCACCATGGAGTATATATTCTCCATTTATTTACTCACCACGTAAAACAAGTAATACCTATGATTGCCCTACAGTTTTTTATGTTTTATAAAATATCTTAAATATTTCATCTAGTCATTTGCATGTATCACATTATTACACATCATTGGCAAACTGATTTAAGTATTTTAAAACGACCTGACACATTAGAGTTGTCAAATTACAGCACAAAAATACCAAACTGTTTAGCTGATGCAACTTGAAAGAGAAAATTCAGATTTTTTAAAATTTTTTCTCAATTTTTTTTTCCGTTGCATTAATTTGAAATTGATATCTCTAAGAAATAAAAAAGAACAAGTCGAGATAAAATTTATAATGTAGTTTCATCATTCAGAGCCTTTAGAAATTATTATTTGTCGCTGCAGCAAATGAAGTCATTTGTGCAATTCTGAAATAGTGCCACTCAAAGAGCCAAGAGAAAAGTTGAATTGTTTTTCGTTTCCAGATAAGCAATTGAAAAGCGAAAGGAAGAAAAGGAGACAAAAAAATAATTTCTCAGTCGTTAGTTTAAAATAAAGTCATGAATGTGAAGCGATTGCGGTGAGAATACTAAACTATTAGCAACATATAATCTTATCGTGTTTCGCCCGGTGCCTGGAAATTTATGGCACCGTAGCCTCGACCTCAACAACTGTCGCACGACAGCCATAAATTTAAGAAGAGACCCCCTACATCCTCACACACAGTTTCTTCTTCTTTCTTTCTCTCCTCCTTTTTTTTTAATACTTGATACTTTAGGGCTCTTCTTTCATTTTCAACTTTTTCTCCTCCCTCCCTTGCTCTCGGATGAGAAATGTTTTATGATCTTTGATAGGATGAATCTTCTTTTTTTTCTGTTCACGTTGAAGTCGAAATTCCTTAACTAATAAAGAAGACATTTCTCGTAGAGGAAAAAAATGGAACAAAAACTGCTGCAAGATTAAGATGTGCAGTTCTTTTTTTTTATTTTCATATGTATGTGTCATGCCCTTATTTATCGCCCTTGCTGCGTTTACAATTTTTTAAAAAATGGCGAAAATATATTTTTGTAATTAATTTTTCACTTTTTAGATCAAGGAAGCCTTAGGGAAGTATCATATTATTAATAATCGCTACAGTTTTTTTTAACGTTTGTTTGTATTCATAAATTAATCTGTAGTGAAGAGGAAGTGCGTTAATGAAATCGAAGGAATAAAATTCGATCTCGTATTATAAAAGGGACCAAGTTTCATGTTTTAAACTGGTGTTGTTTTCTTCACTGTAGATTTTTTTTGCACGCTGTTCGACAATATTTATAAAAAAGCGAGGGATAAAAATGAAGTGCAAGTGACAAGACATTACCAAATAGAGCCCTAAAAGGAATTACGTAAGCTTGATTTGTTTTTCTGAAAACGTAAACAAGTGACATGGAACTGAAAGTGTGGCAAGAGGAGACAAAAGAGGAAGAGGAGGGATTGGGGGGGGGTAGAGGAGGGAAAAGAAGAAGAGGAAGAAGAAGTTGGAAGGCAAAACAACTTTTCCCGACTGAGGAAAAGTCTCAAAACCCGTTTAAGTAACTCTATCACTGTCGTTCGTTATCGATCCGTAGTTTTTGGCAGTGATTGGAATCCCTCGGGAAATCGATCGGGAGCGTCGGGCTCGCATTGAAAAGGGGGGAAACTGGCGGAGGAGTCCTGGGCGGGGAAAAGAGCTACATTGGCAAAGAGGTGAAGATCTCAGGCGAAATCACTCTATACACTGCAATTAATTAAACGCTCTCCTTCCTTTTGTTGAATGCCAACCAACCAGAATTCCGTCGCATTGCCGTTCCTTCAACTCTTTTCCAAAGCCGGTCACGTTGTCTCCTCATTTGGAAATTAATGAATTAAAATACATTAGGGAAAGTCATGGCGTCCTCCAAAGCTCCTCTCGACAGATACAGCAAAGAGGGAATTGAATTTAAAGGGGGATAGGGGTTAGGGAACCGAACTGAGAAGGGGCTAATCGAGATCTCACGGTTCAAGTTCACGCATCGATAAAGTAGGAGAGCCTCTCACACAAGCTTCTCCCGTGTAATATTCACTCAATGGAAATTGCAAGAGCGAAAGCATTTTGGAAGGCTGCTCTTCCGTACGGGGAAATAACGGGGAGGAAATAAATATCAAGCTGGTTGGGCTTGTGATTTTTGAAAGAGCCTTGGTAACCCTTTATGATTTTAATTAAGATTATAGATGATTCACTTGCATTAACGATTTTTTAAAAAAGCCTTCGAAGTCCTATTAAAACGATGGCCTCCCTATAGTTCTTTGGATACATGAAGTAGTGCTACTACTCTTTTTTGTTTATTACTTTTCCATGGATTAGGTATAAAACGCATTCTGCCAACGGATTTTCATTTGTCGAAATCGCGAGATCGACACCATTGAGACTTTGAGTAGAAATATCAATTATAATTCAATAACTTAAATATTGTTGATAAATTTTAAAATAAAATTGTTACATATAAATATTAAATGAGAGACGTGTGCATAGGATACCAACACGTTAAGAATACCGCAAAAAAAACCCTCAAATTAAGACTATATGAATTGGTTCCAGAATTCTATTTCCTATTTTCAAAAAAATTTTCAAGAGACTTCTCTGTTTCATCTCACTCCGGAGTGGATAATAAATGCAAAATTGTGCTGTTTTTAGACAATTATGCAGCTCATCCATCAGCTGAGATGTTGAGAAAGGATAATGTTTGTATAGCTTTTTTGGCAGCAAACTCTGTACATCATTGATACAACGGATGGATCAAGGAATTCTGCGTTCAATGAAATATTCTTATAGGACCGACCTTATGAAGCGTTTGTTAACGCTTTGTAATGAAAGCACGGGAGTCGACGAGTTCTTGAAACAGTTTAATATCAAGGATTCTATCTGAACATTAATCCAAGCTTGGCATAAAGTTAGCGTCCCTACACTTAAAAATGCGTGGCGCTGAAGATGAGTAGTTAGAGATCTGCTGAAATTTGCAGAAGAGGCAAATAGCATCTCAATAAACTAAACGAGGAAAAAGTAGAGGAAAAGAATTAATTAATGGACTAGAAAAAGAAATTTTATAACAGAAGCTGAGATAATGCAGCTGTAAACTTCAAACGAGTTTGATAAAAGAAAAGTCAAAACATATGAAACAGGCAAGTATGGGCGATATGTTTCGACATAATAAATGATTTTAATATGTAAACTAAAAGACTTTAATATACATTCTTTATCTAATTCACTAAATAAGTTATTCGTCCGTATTTATTAAGCGATAAAGGAGCCGTCATTTTCGACGAGAAATCCGGAAATTCGTGAAATCCGGACTTATTCTGATCCCGCTGAGCCCGATTTTAAGGTGTTTTACTGTATTTATAATAAAATATTATTTCCTTTTTCTAATATTTTAAGAGTGGAACCCAGCGCCTCTATTACTGAGCCATGGGTTCGTGGTCCCTGGTTCGATCTTAGGTCACGAAGAGTTTTTCCTTTCAAATTTTATTAATAAATATTAACCAAATCTAAGTCTTAATTCTTTGTAACTAATTCAAATAGATGAGTTTTTATTAACAACAAAAAATATTTCAACACAGAACCTACGCGTTTCGCTGTAGCCTTAGTCAGGGCATCTCATACTATGAGATTAAAACCGAGGCAAAATATAGAAGCAATTTGAAAGGGAACCGATGAATTGGGGCTTATATTTTTAGAAAGAGCCAATCGGATGACTCTAGTGTATAGCTATTAATCAATAGGGGCAAAGTTATTTTACAACGAATAAAATAAAGTAAGTAAAAAGCATGAAAAAAAGCTAATGCAAAATTATTTTGAAATTTATCTTTTGAAATCCAAACTGAAAAACCCCCAGAAATTATGGAAATTAGATATCCGATAAAGGAAGAAAAGACAGAAAACCATTAGCTACAACAAAAATATTTAATAACCATATGCGCACTTGGTCCACTAGGTCGACTTCATCAGCAAAATACAAGGGTCAAAAAGCCCAGCAATGATTTACAGATTGCAAATGTATTTTATTTGTTTATTTACAGATTGTCCTTGTGTGGTGAAATCGACGTTGCCGACGAAATATGATTAGTGTTTTGTGGAATTGGTGGTTTTCTCTCCGTTCTTCTTTTATCGTTTCTCTTTGGTGTTTCAAAATGTCATCCCTCCTACTGCTTAATAACTAAGGTCATCAGAGGTTATCCTGTTGGTTATTTTTAAAAATGTCGCCCCTACTCATCGACTCTCTCTCTCCAATTGTTTCTCTGTTTTTCTTAGGTTTTTATTTCGTCAATTCATATATGAAAGTCGTAGGCCGTGTATTGATAACATTTTTGTTTATAAAGAATTTTTGTATATTTTTATAAAATTTTGTAGTATTTTCTCCATTTATTCCTTTTTTCTCAGATAAATTATAAAGAACAACCATTTATCAGATTTTCCTTTCGTTATTTCCTCTCTATTCTCTATCTATAATGTAATGTCGGAAATATATGAAATTGCCTAGTTCTGAAAAAGAAACGTAGTTTATCATAATGTTTGAATGCTTCCAAGAAGGTTTCTAAGAAACTGTTGATTTTAATACTTATTATCTATAGATGACAAAAATCGGCTTGAACTCAAAAATTTATTCTTATTCTCTTGTTAACTCAAATCTCAGTATGAAATTGCAATCCGTTTACCCCAACGACATAGCTATTGTAAAGCTTACAATTCGCTACAATCTCATCCGCCCTCCCTGTATATTTATCTTTCTTGACGAGTCCATCTTCTTCTTCGGTTGGTTGTGATCCGTTTTCTTCGAAGCTCAAAGAGCCCTTTTTCGCTGACCGAGTCTTCCCATTGCCGGTGGTAAACATGGCCTGGCTTCTTCTCTCGTCCTGGCACGCATTGAAAAGGTCAGCCGGAACAGAAAATGGTTCGAAAGGAATGGTGGAGAGGGGGTAGGCAAAGATGGGGGGGGGGGGGGGGGGGTTGAAGGAGGGAGATGACATTCACACGGAATCAATAAGTCCGGCTGATCCAATCCCTCGGCCGCTCGACCAGAAGTATCTTATTTGAACGCATCGGTGCCTACTTCCTGCCTATAACTCGGTGACACCGGGGTCCCATCACTCGACAGCCAATCATTTGCGACCTCCATCGGCAATTAGGGGGGGATCCTCATAAAAATCGTAATTCATCGGAGACTTAAAAGTTAAAAAAATAAAATAGGAAAGAGGATGAACGCCAACATTCATTGACCCCGAAATAACGCAAGCGAGTGAAGCACATGTAAAGTTTTTGGTGGCGATAAAGGAAACGCGGTGAAAACCTTGTTTATCCCTAAACCTCAATATTAAAAGAATGTCAAAATGCCAAGAAAACGTCCTTTTAAATAAACTCACTAATGTTTTTAATTATATCTCCTCAGGATTGATTTAGTTTCGATATTAACATTCAGGAAGAGTGGGAACTGGAAGAACCCTTGATTCGGCTTTAAGTAAACAAATATATAGTTCTAGAAAACTCGTTTTGATTTTAAAATTATTACGGTAATAGTACATATAAGGAAAAATATTCAAATTCTATGTCAACACGCAGAGACCTTAGTTTAATAGAGATTTTATTAGAGACCATTCTAACTTGGACGCATTCGTATGTAAATCATGGTGAGGTAATAACAAGGTGTCGTGCATAAAATGTACGTAGATAATCTGCACGATCATTTGGCAGCACAGTTAGTCTAATCTTGGGTAAAGAAAGCATTTGAACGACTTCGAACGTAAGAAGATCCGGTACGAGTATTTCGCAAATAGCTAATATCATCAACTTTTCTCTTCAGCAGTACCTCGATGTTCAAAGAATAGCAGTTCTTCAGCAAAACTTCAAGAGATAATAGAAATTGTGACCGGAAAACATTCCTGGACAATAAAAGAGCAATAGATTAGAGTTCAGTATAAGACTGTTGCACAGAACGTCATATGTGGAAGAACAACACTATGGTATCTTCTTTCAGGTTAGTTATAACATTAGGAGTCTATCCAATATGCGTTCGCTATGAAAGAAAAGCAGAAAAGCTCGCCTGTTATGGACAAAGGAGCATGGAAATTCACATTATCGCGTTTCATGTATGGAAAAAATAAATTGGTCTTTGTTCTTTTTCGATCTTTCTGATGGCAGGGCGAGAATATGGCACCAACGGCATAAACCAAAGAACCCATCTTGGCAAATGATAAACCTTAGACGGAGGAAGGTGGAATAATGATGTGAGGAATTATTTTTCTGGGACAGATTTGGTTTCCTAATAGCAGTGGCAGCGTCTCTTAATGACACAACTATTAGCTGAACATTGTTACAGAACAGATGTTCTGTTTATGGCTATGGTGTTCCTCAACGTAGCTGGTCATTTTAACAGGACAATCTGATGCACTTTGAAACCGCGGTCGACTGGCTATAATTTGCTTCGGTAAACATGATTCTGACTTTCAAGTGCTTCATTGGTTGACACATGTACCTCATCTCACTCTGACAGAGCATCTGCGGAAAGATTCTTTCGAAGCCTATAGAAACGCCATTATCCTACAGAGTGTATTATGTCACCATGGACCTGCGGAACGGTTCCAATACTTTGTAGAATCGTGCCCAAAAGAATTATGGGTGTAATCAGAACTAACAGTGGATCAACTCATTATTAGTATGGTGTCTCTAATAAAGTGGTCTCTCAATGATATAACTAGTTTTCATTATCAATATTTTGCATTTGTCTATTAAGAGTCAACTTTCTAAACCCGAGATTCGATAATTAGATGAAATTATTGAATTTATAGCCTTTTCGTATTTTAATTTACAAAAACTATTTTTCAAGTTTGAAATAAGAAAAATTGTGAACAGTAATGAGGTTTCATTATCAGAAGATAATTTTCCATGTCCATGGATGTTACTTAATGAAAGCAACCAATTATAAGCGCAATGTATTTAGGATTTAGATAATGACCTCCTCATAATTGTGGTATTCAAATAAGTTTCGTTAAAATTTTCTCTTTTCATTATTCTCGCCCTTAATTTAATATTCAACCCTGTGCATAGCGTCTCTTGCAATGGATTTTAATTATTTTTATCGCTTCTTTTAAAGCCCGACGAGATAAACGAAGGATAAAACATGAAATTGTAACTGCAATTGGGTTTTGATTTGAAGCAGTGAGGCTTTAATTATGCCGTATTCGTTATGGCTTTAATTCATTAAAGACGGTTCATAGCAAATAGATTCAACATGGCAATTCCTTCGAGTGTCTATTAAAAGCTAATTTGCATTTCATCTAGCTTGTAAAAGGATCATTACCGTCCGTGTTGTTTCTAATTTTCTCACCGACGTTTGGAAAGTTGATTTGGAGGCCCTACGCTTTCATGGAAACCATAATCAATTTGTATTTTTTTAATACGCTTAAAAACTCAACGGGAGTCATTAGCTCTTATTTCGTCAAGGAGTTATTTATAACTTATAATGAACAGGGACAATTTGCTATCGATGAATTGGAACACCCTAGTGAAATGAAAAACTTGGAACGTGGAAACTATAAATTTGGTTTTATTAAAAGACGTCGCCTTCCTTTTCTCTTTGTTTTCTGTCGTTTTCAGAAACGGACGTGTTCTTACTGCAGAAGGAAAGCGATTCAAAAAGTAACTTTTTTCCTCCCCCCTTTTACTGATTAAAAAATATTGAAAGGACTGAAAAGAAAGTAAAGAAAAGAAGAAAGCCAGAAGGATAAAAAGGAGGGAAAAGAAAGAGAAGTTCAGGCAGAAAAAGAAAGGGAAAAAAAAACTCTTCTTCGTTCTGTCGGTCAAAAGATTGATGAACAACACTGGTCGTTTTCCTTTTTCGCCCATCAACTTCAATGGAGAAAGCAACCAACCAAATATTTACCTTTAGCCATTCATCTAACATAGCAGCCGAAGATTCGCGTTATTGACTAATTCTAACGTTGTTATTCTATTTTTCTATGGGTCATGTTGTTTTTGACCTCATCTGAAATATATAAACAATACACACACATTAGCCAATTTATTGGAAACATCTGTTTAATATTTTATTGAACCCACTTTGTACCGAATTAAAGCATGAATGTCAGCATAAAATCAGCAAGGTGTTGAGGCATTCACCAAACATTCCCTGAGTTAACAGATTTCTTGGAAGAGGATATTATTGTTAGATATGTGGATACAACATGTCCCAAAGATTCTCTCTGGGGTTGAGTTCTAAGCTCTGGAACGTCCAGAATAAATGACGGAAGTCTTCGTGTTGCTGAACCATTGTTGAACCAACCGTACGCGATAACAGTAGATCGTCGTCCATGAAGAAGCCGTTACATGTAGGCTAAATAGTGCATAGTCTGTGGAAGCACCCGATTTTCCATGAATATCTGAAGACCAGCTCCATACTAATTTTATATAACCGCACCACCACCAGAATTTCAGTTGTCGTATCCAGTATTTCGTATGCTGGATCCATTGCTTCATGGAGCTCCCGTCTATCGTGCAAAACAACATGTATTCGTTATTCGTCCTAAGCATGATTCGATCTATAATGTAACCTTATTCTAGTCTTCACGTGTCCAGTCAAGACAATTCTGCCATCATTATAGACGAACTTTCCTGAAACATTGCACATTCTACTATTACGGTTTGAGCCCATGAGTGAAAAAAATAGTCGCCATTGCCTTCTGACTCCCAACCATCAAGCGGAGTGTGGAGTACAGTATCCACTTTTCGTCAAAAAGCATTCTTTTCTATTTATTTGTGAGGGAGTGCCAACTTCCGATTACTGTGCTTTGTTTCAATTGGTGAGCTCGTGTGGCACCTCTTATCGAGCTCTAACACCTTCCCTGTTATCCTTAATTGCCTGTAAATAGATGAATAGTTAATTTCTTGACGATTTCTCACCGACTACTCCATGGGTATGCTTCAGTCGTATCCTTTAATTCGTCAGGATCGCTGGAGAAGGACGATGGCTACGGTATTTCATTTTGCAGGCTCATATCTCCGAATCTAAATTGTACAGACCAATGCCGAGCGGCTCGTTCGGAAGTAGTCTCTCTCTATCAAATGCTTTTTCAATTAACTGCATTATTCCCGCGCTGCCTAGCTAAATGACACTACATACGCATATAATCTCTACTTTGCGCTCCCTCCTCAACGCCGATAGACCGATTCGTATTTAATCGCCCATTTCATTTCAACAACTAATATAAACAGTGTGCATACTTACAATTGTTACATGTAAGTCTTCAAAAAGGGAATACCACTCTTCCACAAAGATATTTGTTATGCACATATGTACAATTATAAATACATTTGTGGAAAAATGGTGTTCCGCTTTTTAAGACTTCTCAATATATTAAACGATCGGTTTGTCACGGCATCTTCGCTGTGCGTTTTCGAGTGTAAAAATGTTATGCAAGTATAGAGGGCATTTGAATTACATTTTAAGTTTAGTTTTATCCCATCAAGAAACATAATAAAGTGGGTTGAACAGTTTAATGCTACAATAAATATTAGATTAGGTCATGGATGAATTTTTCCGCAGACTAAATGAATGAGTACATCGCAAAGGTGAGTACTTAACTGATACTATTGCTAAATCGAGAAACGTACTGGATTTTATTTACAGTACTATTTTTTTTTCAATCAACTTACCGTCTCAATAAATATTTTGAAAGCTGGCACGTTGTACTGGGACATCTTATATAATCCAATCCAATATGAAATTAAATTTTCAAGACTATATAAAAAAGGCAAGAGGACAATATTGGGAGTCTCGTTTTCTTGGGGGTAAACCTCTAGGATTTATTGAATCGTTTGTAGAAGACGGTCATGTTAGTTTAGCTTCAAGATATTTTTCTGTAGAGTATAGTCTGTTGCACGGTATTGATCAACTAGTCTGAACGGATAACTTCTATGTTTAACTAGATTTTTTCTTTTTCTCCTGATTCATGAATAAAACAGCAGAATAAACAGAAGGGAGAAGTTATTTTCTTTTCCTGCTTTTCGTATTTCTTTCATGGTGTTAGCCAAAAGCAAAAGTAGAAGCCATTTTTGATAGTGAATCGATTGGGAGTTGTATAGCTTTATTCAGCAAGAAAAAACAAAAAATCTACTTGCACTATCAAATATTACGTTTTCGAAAAGCGGGATTTGAAGAGTTTCCCAAGATGAAGCGAAAACTTAACTTCACCGACATTAACGATATATTGGAGCAGCTTTTGAAATTAATAATTAATTAACTGTTATATGTTACACGCAAAGAATAAGTATTTGCTTCACAGATTCGAAACATTTGGTTTCATGTAGAAAGAGACGACATTGGCGACATTGGAATGGGTGATTCTGAAAAGAAAACAAACAAAAAAACGAGCATAATTTATTGACTATGGAAATCTGCCGAGGTTTTCTTACCCTCTTTTATGTTCGATCGTAAGAAGGATTTTGAGGCGAAATAGAATTTCGATGTAGCAAAAACTTTAAAAAATGTTATTCAAATGGCTCTGATGTTTGCGATTCATTTGGAAAGCAATGGGTGTTGCAAACGCTCTTCCCTTTCGCTTTTGTCTCTTCTTTCTCTCGTCAACATTCGAATGCAAAACGTCATTCGACTAAACAAATTCCAAATTGCTTTAATTTCCACTAATCACAGACGTCGTTAATATTCTGGCCATGCAAATACACGGGCATAAACTGCACTTTCCCCACAATCCAATAAACGGAGCATCGTTGTCAGCGGACGAAATCAGAGTAATTAGTGCAAACAATGATGATTGAAGCCAATGAGCCGCCGCTCCAACAGCCTTCCACAAAAGTGGAACCGAACTCAAGGTTCGACCGGGTGTCATTTGCAAATTAACATTCTTGAGATAGACCCTAGCTACTGATAGTGCCACCAGACATGGAATTAAAAGCTGAGATAAAAAAAAATCTGTCAATGGGTAAAGAGCAATGGTGACTCGCAGATTAAAGCACTTACGGAGTGGGGCCATAAATAAGCTTATTTTAATATTCGATTTCTGTGGAAATGAAAATTCTACATTATTTATGCTTTCTTCTGAATTTAAAAGATCAAATGTTTAAAAACTGGTTTAAATGAATTTATTCGCATTTTATAAATTCACGAAATTCACGAACCGGGTTCGAAAACCATGTACTTGCGAATTACCATCTTCTTACTAATTCGGACCCAGTTGGGAATTTTTTTCTTTTCATTTTAAAATCTAAATGTAGATTAAAAGTGGGACAACCTTACTTTCAAGACAAAATAGGAAATTTTTTCTCCCGCTCATTCATGTACTCTTCTTTTATAAATAATCTGAAAAATTATGCCAAGAAAGAAACAATAAAATATTTGAAAAGAGAAAAAAAGAGAAATACTTTTTTGGAATTTGTAGATGTCAATTGTCTCCTGCCATTACTATACAATTGTCTCCTGCCATTACTATACAATTTTTACATTTCATCTTTACTCGCTTTAAAAATTCAATGAACATAACGTTTCACCTGATGATTAGTCATCTATGGTTACAGCCATTTTTAACATTCTACAGTAACACCGCTCGAGTCAAGCTTTGAGAGAAATACTTGGATTGACACTGATATAAAAATGATTGACATCGCCCCCCCCCCCATAACTCCCAAAAAAATTGCAATTTGAAATGCGCGCCCACATGTATGTGTGAAGTGTAACTACATAGGGTGTTTCGCGTAAAGTTAACCAATATCCAACTTCTAAAATACAAATATGACAGACTACTTTCCCGTCCTGAAATGACCATGGCAGTTGAAAAGGACGTTAATACCAAACAAACCAAACCAAGCAACCGACAGAGTACTTTCAGTGGAAGAATTATTGTATTTTTATGTGCGATGTTGCAATCTTTCTGAATGCATTATCGATCCTTTCTCCAGCGCATTGTACGCAGCTCGGATCCTGCACTGCATATCCTCAGGTGTTATTGGTCGACTTCTGTAAAATGTATCTTTAACAGCCCTCCAAAGAAAAAAAGGCGAGAGAAGTTAGATCAGGGGATCGAGGGGGGCATTCAAATGGTCCTTCTCGATCAATCCATCTCTCATGGAAAGCATAACCAAACCGAGGAACTCTGGATGATCCTAATACCAAAGAAGAATAAACAACCGCTTGTCCACAACAATTTATTAACTCGTATGCGCGTATCGGTTACCTTGTAGCCATCAGTCAGCGGAATGCAAAGTACAAGAGCCAAAAGTCTATTTCTATCCATTTTGTGGACGACGTTCTAGCTAGTGTTGTGCCGATACCGATACCAATACCAAAAAGTATCGATACCTGCCGGTATCGAGTACTCAAGTATCGCACATTAAATATGGCTCAAGTATCGATAGTTTGCACATCGATACTCGATACTGAAAAAACCTATGAGTCACCTAATGAAGATGTTCGATTTTCAGCGTTAATTCAGAATCTGTTGAATATTTTAACGCTTTTATTCCAGTGGCTGCCTACTGATTAGGGAAGTATATTTCGAAGCGTTTGTTTTTATTTCTCCTAACGAGGTCGAGCTGTCGAGCTCACGCCTCGCTCTATGGGCGCACGGGAAATAAAAAAAAAAAAAGCTAATGACTCGGACACGTGATGATAACCTCCTAGTAATAGTAATGAGGTCTAATTGTAATGAGTGATGTTAGCCTCCACGTGCTCCAGTATAGGTTCGACGTCCTCTCAGAAATGCATTTTCCCATATAAAAAAATACTCATTTTTACTCGATACTATCGATACTTTCTCATCGAGTGTTCGATATCGGTATCGATTATTTTATTACAGTACTCGATACCGGAAGTATCGATGCTTCGTTGGTATCGCACATCACTAGTTCTAGCCATTTTCGACGTTATACCAATGTGACATTACATCTTTCCTGGACTTCTTGAATAAGTTTTACCCATCCATTAAATTCACGGCAGAGATTGAAAAAGACGGCAAGTTACCCTTTCTGGACCTTCTTATCATCCGTTCTAGGAATAAACTGGAATACGATATTTATCGTAAACCCACACATACCGACATGTTTCTCCATCGTATTTCCAACCACTGTGGGAGCCAGAAGTTGTCATCCTTTAACTTCATGTTGGACAGGGCACTGAACATCCCCCTTACTGCAGCACGTTTTGACAAGGAAGTCAGATACATCAAGAATATGGCGATCCTGAATGGCTTCAAATAAGACTTGGTGGACAAACTCTTGAGGAAACGCAAAAACAAAAAACTGATTAAGGATTCAACCAGTTTGGCAACCATCAAGGACAAAAAGAAGATCATACCCGTCTTCTACAAATATAATCTCGTCAAAGCATTGCAAGGTATTTTCAAGAATTACGATTTAACTTTGGCTTTTAAAAACCCTAACTCCCTTAGAAATATTTTGGGGAATCCGAAAGACAGGACGCCTTCCATACTACAATCGGGAATCTACGAGATACCATGCAACAATTGCGACTTGGTTTATAGGGGAGCTTCCAAACGATGAATAGAGACCAGGTTCAAAGAACATCTGGCACATGCCAGATTCGGCCGTCCTGATAGGTCATCGGTAGCCAAACATTTATTAGAGACCGGACACAACATACATAAGGAGAATCTGAAACTTCTACGACAGATCAACAACAAACAGTTATTAGATGCATATGAAACACTAGAAATCAAGAAGAAGGATTCCAAGCTAGTGTTAAATGGAGATAACGGCTCCCTCGGGGACTCAACGACAATCGAACAGTGAAGTGTACATTCGTTAGGATGGGACGAAAGCAGCGCTTTCACATAGCTCATCTAACCAGAATAAACTCCAAATGAAATACACTGAGGTAGTCAAGAAGCCTAACCAACCCAAGCGGTCTTCCATATTATACAAAAAAGAAAATAAGATTGACGATTGTCAGAAACAAAATACAAACGAAATTAAAAAACACAAGGAGAAAGAAGATTATCACATCTTCCAGTAGTCTGGGAAAGAGACGTTGCTAATATCTTCAAAATTGATGTCAAGAACGTGCCTCGGTTTACGATACTTCGTATGCCAGCTCATATTCATTGAGTTCTCCAGTATCCCTTTCACAAGCTTATTGTCGTGAGTCTTCATCTTCTGTATCATAATCAAAAGGAGATCCTGTATAAACTTACCGATATGGGCCATGTTTAAATCCATGTGGATGGATTGGTTTTTCACCGTCCTTCTGTCCAGCTGAGCAATGGTCCTCAGGGTAACATTCTGGAATGACTGTAGTTCACTCCATCTGCTTTTACAGATAGTCGCCCACGCAGGCATGCCATAGAGGAGTATGGTCCGGATAATCGATTTGTACAGAAGTAGCTTGTTGTCAATGCTGAGGGCGCTGTTGCGACCCATAAGAGCTATGATACTGTACTTAGCCCTCTTCGCTTTGTTCAGAGCATAGGACATATGCTGGTTCCATGAGATTCTTGAGTCAATGATAACTCCCAGGTACTTGTAGTTGTCCACCCAGTCCAGTTTCTTATTGAACAGAACAAGAGAATCTGGGGGATGCTTGAGCTTCCTATTGAGGTATAAAGCCTTGCACTTTCCGACGTTAAGGTTCAACTTCCAGCAGTTAAACCAGTCTTCGAACTGCTTCAAGGCGCACTGCAGCCGAGTGATAACGTGAGCCGGCTGGTGTGCCCATGTCATAATGGCACTATCATCCGCATAAAAATACAGATTACAACCTTTGTTTTCGTTTAAATTGATGAACAATTTCTGTTTTTTGCCTTTTCTTTAAAACCAAACACACCACACTTTCACTGGCTCTATCTTCGAATAGATCAATTGAAAAAACAGCAAGAATAAAACAATTCTCAAATAGGGGTTTACCATTACCATTAAAATAGGGGGTTCCTTTGGACATTTCAAAGTTGACTTCCATATGCAAAAATGGCGTCGGTTTTTTTGAAATGGAATACACATAAAAGCCTTCACATAAAGAACAATAATTCTTCCATTGAAAGTACTCCGTCAGATTTGTATTTTAGAAGTTGGCTATTGGTTTACTTTAGGTGAGACATCTGTATAACAAATGATGTTGCACTATCGCACAAGAAAGAAGTTGTTCAGTCATACCTTGCATGTGTGCTGGTGAGTTCATGGAAAAAACGAAAAAATATAGAAGGAGATAATCATGGAAAGTTGTCCATATCAACGAGGTGATTACCAGGAACTTTTACAATTAGGAACTGGAGGTTTTGCGGGATTAGAGGGAACGGTAGCTCCTATACAGAGTTAATTTTGGTCGGATTTCGGCAAGCAGTATTCGAAATATGTGCTAACGATGGACAGTGAAGTTTTTGATGGAGGGAAAGAGTGGTTACTTCATCCTAAATGACATTGGTATCGCGGGTGAGAAAGCACCAAATCGTAGAGCTTTGCTGATAAGAACTGTGTTGAAAAAGGCAAAAGCTCCGAGTGTCCGACGATTTAGCGCAAGCCAGACAAATTCAATGCGTCTTCGACTTGATAACGACGAATAGTGAGCCAGACTCAGAATAATGCGTATTCATCCAACACAAGAAAATTTCATCAGTACGAATGTTTAAAAATGTTTTGTCTTTGAAAATCATGATTTTTATTACATTCTTAATTTTTCTAAAATATCAACAAAGCTTTTGGCTCTTTATTAACCGACTTCAAAAAAGGACGTTATCAATTCAATACGTATGTATGTAATATTGTTGGAATTGCACAATATTCATATATGTTAGTCTATGTGAGCTTCTAAACAAGTATGCCAAATCTCATAAGTGTATATATGTATGTATATATGTATGTAGGTTTGTCCACGTATTTCTCAGAAACTAGAAATCGAATTGCAACAGTTCTTTTTTTATTGGATTAAGTATCTTTCAACTTAGGGATAAATCCAAGTTTCATCAAAATCGGTTCAGTAGTTTTCAAGATATGGACTGATATAGCTAGGCGATAGTGAAAGTTTCATTAAAGTCGGTTTTTTTTATACTCCGTCTAATCTTTTTTATACTCTGTTTAATTTTGTTTGAAATTTACATTAGCAGCATAGACATTCAAATTTATAAAAATATTTCTTATTTTATTTATCGGTGATCAATAGCTACTGAAAAATCTCTATTCTTTATATACTTGAAAAAAATATTTTTGCGCAACAGCAATAAAGCGGAGTTGTTTATTCACCACTTTCTCTTTCCTCTCTGTGTTTGTGTGTATGTAAGTGTTTCAAAAGTAATGAATAGCACAGATTTATGTTTATTAAAATAGCATTCTTATCGACGCTTAGTTTTATTTTCCCCCTACACTAGTATTCCATACCGTGTGTTCATTAATAAATTTGCATCAAATTTTCATTATCTGGCAAACGGTTCATTAAAGATACATGTTGACTAGTTATATTTGCTTAATTTAGTGTATACTGATTATCTTTATTTGAGCATCATTTTTGAAACAACCTGTTTATGTTTGTGCCTGCATATTTGCATTGTATGTATTTTTCTAAAAGTTAATATCAAAATACAGAAGTGGTAGTTTACGAATGCGTTACCTCCCCTAAAGTCCTTACAACAGTAGTTTCATTAATAAAAATTAAATTTTAATATGAACAGGTTTAAAAAAACAAATTTAACATGTTCCGGAATATTTATTACCATCCGCTATCTAGATTTCATTTAGCTTTAGAGTAGGCCTATTACTCACAAGCGCACACACACACATAAACACACACAGATGCACACGTACCTAATGTTTTGATTAAAAGAATTTTTTTTATTTTGGAAAGTGGAGAGCCTTGGTAAAGATTTTGAGGTAGGGACAAGAGTTGGTCTCTGTGCATTGAGTTTGCGATAAGAGCAACAATAAAGCAGAGAAGCAATAATATTGTTCTTTTCCGAAGCCACTTGAACTTCCTCGTTTAATGTTTTCATCCCCGATGAAGAAAAACAAAAGGAGAAAGAAAGTGCGTCTTATATCGAAATTCAATTCGATGTTAATTTTTAATGGTGGAGGCCGAGGCGGTTTCAAAACGATTACGTCAACTAGAGTAAAAAGTCTTGCAAATAAAATACTATCCAGAAACATTATGCAATCTTTCTTGGAAACTTATTACCCATAATAGTAATAACTATAATATATAAAGATCGCTTCATAAGAGAAAAAATTATGAATGATTTTCTTTGATAAGTGATGCCTTTTTTATTAACTAAAATGCTATAATTGACTTTTTATTAATTGTACCTTCAATGAAAGCCGATTCGTGAAAATCAGTTTAGAAATCAAATAATAATTTAATACGCAATAAATTTCTCCAAGTATTTTTCTTTTGTAATTTGCTAAGTTGCTTTTTTCAAACAGTTTTTCAGATGTATTATTTACTTCGAGAAACAATATATGAGTGCTGTATCATTTTTCATTATTAATTAGTGAAAAGCATAGGCTGTTTTTCGTATTTTACTATTTGTCCGTCTATAACTTTTGTATCGCTGATACCATTTAATCTTGGAGAGTAAAATTGGTACTTAGATGACCTGTAGATCACCTTACATAGATGACCTGTTTTGAAGTTTGGATCAATAAAAGGGAAAATTGTATTATTTAATTAAAAACAAAGATGTGGGCAAGTCAAAGTATGATAAAGAACTTTAATCAAATGGGAATGGTCAATTTTTCAATTTCAGGCCTCACATTTAATAGCCATAATGCGCTTCTCTTAGATGTGGCTTCGCAAAATTCTCGAAGGAAAATTAAGAGCATTCAAGAAACAACTGCGCTGTTTATTGAAGAGATAAACACCACCTCCAAATGCAGGAATACTATCGGATTATTCCTTTTCTTTGAAGCATGAGATTTATATTTTAAATGTTCCTACAAATATTCAAAGAAAACCAACAGACATTTGTTCTTCAAACTATTATTAAAGTTAAATTTATTATTTTTGTACGAACCCTATTAAATAATAAAAATGTGATCATAACATGGCTATTTGACCAAATATTATGGGGAATTTTTTTTTCAATAATCAAAGTCAATAAATCAGCAAAACCAAACAGAAATGAAAAA
This sequence comes from Rhysida immarginata, assembly GCA_023313115.1. Classification (NCBI taxonomy): domain Eukaryota; kingdom Metazoa; phylum Arthropoda; class Chilopoda; order Scolopendromorpha; family Scolopendridae; genus Rhysida; species Rhysida immarginata. Next base: position 1,374,330 of record JAHWFO010113396.1, on the reverse strand, counting down.
CTCACAATTTTCTTGAACTCATGTTTACGCTACCTTTCCTTACCTTCCTTGAGGGGGTTTGTTAAATATTCATTTGCGTCCCTCTGCAAATGTAGGCTTTCAATTTTGAATAACGTTTTCTTCAGAAAAAATTTTCTGTAGTCTCTTCAACTATAGTAAATTATTCCTAAACTGCCGGAATATTGGAATATTATATCATAACAATTAAAGCAATTCCACACTACCTTGTGTTGTGAATAATTTTAATATTCTACCGTTTTTCGCTAAGATTTGAAACATTCTCCAATGATGTTTTTTTTGAGTAATTCTGATAGTTGGAGATTCTCTAAAACCCTTTATGCCGTTTTATAATTTATCAAAAGAAAGTTGAAAAACATAATATAGATAGAATCTTGTATTGCTATGTAATGAATTAATAAAAATAGTCCATAAAGCAATACCATGAATGTATTTACATAAAAATCTTAACTGATGCGGATGTCGATCTGAGATCATCAACAGACATTTGAAATCTAAGGATAGCCAATTGTGAGGATATTTGGTGATAATGAATGATGAGATATTTATTAATTAAAAGAACGTTGCCACTAACACATGTAATTTTTCTGATTGTTTTTGTAAAGAAAACATGTAACACATAGGTTAATCGTTTTACAGTAAGTATATCCACATTAAAAGCACAGTCTCATCGCAATGCATATATGGTTGGAAGATTAAGACAAATATTGTATAATAATGATCACATTAAACTAAAGTCATTCAGCCATAAATTATGCATTCACTTTATGGATCTCTACAATCATTGGAAATCAATGGTTATAGGAGTTGAAATTCTTTAGGATTGAAGGTATTAAAGGTTGTATATAATAAAATTATTCGTATAGTTTTTTTTTCCTAAATAGATACTCCACAGTGTTTCGTGTTGTCTTTTTTATTTCAGTGTCCACAGTTACTTGGCATGTTTATTTTATTCTGAAGAACTAGTGTTGTGATTGAAGTAAATTGTCAAAATTATAATCATTTTTCGAGCTTGTATTCTTATGATTAAACTCGAACATCTAAAGAAATTACTATATAACAAACGTGATCAAATTCAGTAATATCAGGTTTTGATTATCGATTTTCCCTAATAATTATCTACCAATATGAACACTGATTACACACACAATGAATTACTCTCTTGAATACGTTCATAAAACACATTTTATATGTTAACCTTAAATCAGTACCATTTTAACATAAAGTAGTGGCTTTAGGTAGGTTTTTCTCGTTAATTGTTCCTCTTAAAGCAGATTTTTGCTTGTTCAAGGTTCATTTGAGTGAAAATTTAAGGGGGCTATAAGGGTCAAAGGGGCAAGGCGGCCAATTATGCTCCGGAGGTGCTTTCATTTTTTAGTGACGTCTAGGGAAATTGGTGTGACACCTGTATAACATTGGTGACCTATCTTTAAAATGGGCGATGAATAAATGAAATGTTGGTGAATGACGTGACTGGAGAGAGAAAGAAATTTTTAATGGAGCAAAAATTTATGCGATTACCCTCCAGTCAAATTTTGCGCAGAGTTGCTTATTAAAAATTTAACTTTACGTCTTTACGGACGACAGCGGCGAAATGCCAGAAGTCACTGGTTTAGGTTTCACTGTTCAGATTCTACTGTTAAGTGCTAAAGAATCAATTTCATCTTTCTACACAGAATAAAAATAAAGAAAGATCGATTAAACGAAAAGGAAAAGTTTCTGCTTTGATAGAGTTAATATTAATGAACGGGAGAGAGTTTTGCAGCGTACGTTTTCATTTAATGAAGACTTTTGTATAAATTAAGAAGAATAAAATATTAGCAGTTAGATTTAGATTTACAAATGAAATGCGACAAAAGTAAAAAGAAAAAACAAGAGGATGAAGATGATAGCTTGAAGAGGATATAAAAAACTTAAAAAAAGGAGGAGGAGAAAGCTCTTTTCTGAAGGAGTGAGAAGTAGATAAAAATGGGAGAAGCGCGAAGTAATAAGAGGAGAAGTGGATGGAGGATTAAAGTGGGAAAAGAACGGAGAGAAAAAAAACTGTTGTAACGACGAAAGAGAAAATGGGAGGCGCAACTGTCTAAGAAAAGTGGGGGAAAAGTAAAAAGGGAGATGGAAATTTGCGAGTTAGGATAGCATAGGAAAAAGGAAGAGGAGAAGAGAGCTAAAAAGAAAGAAAAAAAAACTCGCTAAAGGAGGATGAAAGCGAGTGAGTGTCTTAAATTTAACCAGCTTATTTTCTCATTCTGTTTTGTATTCTGGGTTGGTTTCGGTTTCCACCATTGGAAGCTTTCACGTTTTGATGCGTTTCTTTAGCGAGAAGATAGTCGTCGTCTCCGCCGCCGTTCCAGTCGAGCTTATCGTTGATGAAGAACGGTCGCTCCCACCCAAACCTCAGGAAGAGAGAGAGAAGAGAGAGATGAAAAAAGCGAGGAAAAAATGGAGATTAGATGATTATTGTACTGTCAGCTGGGCGACACTTTGCAATTGTCCCTTTGTAATAAATTGAAATGCGAAAAAAATCTCGAGAGATGTCTTACATTAAGCAACGTAAATCGAGTCCCGCAAAATAATGTAGAAAAATCTGGGCGACGATCAATATAAGATGTGTATGCTTCAAAATCCAAAACAAGCTTTCCTTTGAGCTTTAAAGGACTTTAAAATGTTTAATATTGATTTGAGGAAGAGAGATTTTCATTATATCCTGGCTTTTGGTATTTTAAACTCTAATAATGCCGCACATATCATTGAAAATATATATTAGATGATATTAGAAAAAATATTTTTACAACATTAATATCCTTAAACTGTAAAAATCTCGTTAAAGTTTACCTTAGATAAAATTATTCTCTCAATAAAATCATGAATTTGAGATGTAGTTGATATAAAATTAAATAATATAAGGAATAGAAATTAATATAAAATCAAAAGTTTTAACATAAAATTTGAGATTGTGTCCATAAAGGGTGTCCAAAATGAGCTTACATTTTAATTTTTAATAAAACACATTTTTCATTGGAAAAGTTATATTTTTGCTTTATTAGCAAGTAAAACATGGGGATTATGTGTGATACAAAACATCTGACAAATGACCGCCCCGGGCTTAGTAGCACAAATTCACTCATTTGAGGAACTTTTCCATAACATGAATTTCATCTTTGATGTTCTCAAAGTTTGTGGTTAATTGACGTATACTTTATCCTTAAGATAACTCCAGAGAAAGAAGTCTAACGGTGTCAAGTCACATGATCTTGGCGGCCAATTCAAATCACCTCGCTGCAAACAGTTTTCGTAAAATTTTCACCATTTTTGAAGTGAATTTTAAAAATTTCTACGTGTTGCTCGATTGTGTAGTTTTGCATAATTTAACCTCAATGCTTAATAATGACGGCGTATAAAAATCTCTACTCTGGTTATATTACGAATAAAATGGCTGCAAATTCAAAATGACAGTTCATTTTGGGACACCCTTTATTAAATGATTGTTGTTGGTTTCTCTCCTCTTCCGTCAATAAAAAGATGATTCGCTATTTTAATCTTATGCGGATATAGTATTACTGGTAAAATTGAGATGAACATTAACAGCATCTTTATAAGATAATCCAACAAAAAATTATCATCATCTTCTATAAGAATGTTGCATTAGTATCTCATTTTACATGTACAGACGGCAACAAAAGTACTTAGCCACCTTGCATAGAAACAACCTTTTCTATGCATAGAAACAACAAAATGGCTAGATACTTTTGTAGCCGACTGTACTTCTCAATGGAGCGAAATCTCTTTATTGAAGGAAAAGGAGAGTAAAATAACAATCATCTAATATGAACAATAGTAATCTATACTATTATATAAAAGAGAGAGCAAAAAATGTACACTCACTCATTCATTCATCACGAAATCTCCAGAAAAATGAAGCCTACAAACTTGAAATTTGGCTAAGAAAGGATTTTATTTTTTCTTTCTTCCTTTCCATTTTAGTTTATTTTTAAAATTCAATTAACCTGGAGTTGAATGGGACTTTTACCAGCGTTAAAAAATTGCAACGTTTACTTTGTTTAAAGAAGAATTTTGCGATTGTTGATGTGAAGCGTAGCCGACGAAAAAGACAGGGCGCTAAAAAGTCACATGACCAAAGTAGAGCGAGCAACAATCCAACCTTCATTGTTTCTATCTTGCAATTCAACAATCAGTGTCTTTTCGTTTGTTGGAAACCATGAAGATTGGATTGTTGCTCGATCTATTTTGGTCTTGTGACTTTTCAGTGACCCGGCCTGTCTTTCTAGTTGACTTTGATGTGAAGCAGCATCAACAGTAACTGCAAGTCTTTCGCGCAGGAATACAGTGTAACTTTTATTTTCTATATACATAAATATGTAAAAGCTATACAGGGTGTTTCCAAAATGATCTTTACAACTTTGATCATGTATATTTCAGAAATGGGGATAGGTAGAAATGTGCGGTTTGCGGCATAATGTTCACATATACACCTAAAGTTATGTTATTGTTTTTTTTTTAATCTCTAGGAAGGCTTTGGACTACACTTTCCCAGGTCGCTGAATTGGCAGAGGAGGACCCATTTCCTGGCCTCCAAGGTCTCCAGACATAACCCCATTAGATTCCTCTCTTTGGGGCTTTGTGAAGGATACTTTCTACCATACCCCGGTGCGGGACTTACAGGAACAGCGAGCTCGCATTACAGCAGCAATTGCAAACGTTAATGAGGAGATGCTAGGCCGGACATGGGAGAACTTATATATCTTGCGTTCTACAGATGTCGCATACATTGAACTCTGTTAAAAGGCTACTAAAACTTTAAGTGTGTCTGAACATTAAGCCGCAAATCGCACCTTTCTAGCTATCCCAATTTTTGAAATATACGTAATCAAAGTTGTAAAGATCATTTTGGAACACCCTGCATTTTTCTACGAACGACGCCGGGTACTTCACTTATTAAATATAATTTTCTCTCTATCTATGTAGCTACTTATCTATTTGTACTCGCAAAGATTGCTGTTAAAAGTATTATTGAAGTTGGAAAAATTTTTCGTATTATTATTATTATTATTATTATTATTATTATTATTATTATGTAACTAATAACTAACTATAACTATTAACGTTCATAAAAGAATTTCTTCTAAATAAAACATTTTTTGAAAATGTAGTGAATGAGAGATTAGTTTGGATTATGTAATTCAAGACTGGAGGAAGCCAAAATTTGACGTCGTCATCACATTTCAAACAGATTTTTCACGAAATATATACTGTACATGTATATTCCAAGAACATTTTTGTCTTATTTTGTCTTTAGGAAACGATCTTCCAAGTAGCGTCTAACATTAATTTATCCCTGTATAAGTGCAATCTTTATATAAATGCAATTCATAAATCAAGCTAATAAAATCTATCTTTGTCCCCATTCTCACCTGTGATTATGAGTCTTGTGTAATGACCGAAAGAATACGATCGTGAGTACAAGCGGCCGAAATAATATTTCCGAGAAGTGTGGCAGGTATTACCCTACTAGACAGAGTGCACAGCAACACAATAAGGGAGTCTTTAAGTGTTGAGCCGCTTGTACGGCCACGTGATACGGATGCCGCAAACGGATGACTACATAGAGAATCTGGGTTCGAGTCGCTTGGGTATTACCAGGGCTGGAGATCCTCCTTAGGGCTGCTGCCCCCGCGACCCTAACGGATAAGCGGGTTTGAAAAGTAAGTAAGTAAGTCAATAAAAATCATGGCTAACAAACAGTAGCTCAATTCGAGTCAATTTAAACCAAAGCAAATCAAACTAATTCAAACAATTATAGGCAAATGTAAACCAAATCAAGCAAACCAGTTCAGGTCAATATAAGCCGAAATAGACATGAACTGATTTTTTATTTTAAAAACTTTTAATTTTATATTATTAAGTACCGAAAGGTGCTACCAGTGTGGGGAAACGTGTCTGTCTGTCTGTAACTCTAACTCCTCCGAGGCTATGAAAGATGTTCAAAATCTGTTTTCCTCAGTCGATGAATATGGTTCATGGCACGAACCATTCACAATTATTATCTAAATCGGTTCATTGACACGTGCACAAATGGTACCTCAATTTTCTCACCTAGAAATTTTCAATGGGAAGAAATATTAGGTAATATATCAAACAAATCGTAATGACGAGATAGAAGCGGTTATTCATTACTATTTTCGTCAGTCGATGAATATGGTACATGGCACGAACCAATCACAAATTTATCTAAATCGGTTCAATAGCACGTGCACAAATGGTTCCTTCACGACTACACCTAGCAATTTTCAATGGAGAGATATATTAAGTAATATATCAAACAAATCGTAATGACGAGATAGAAGCGGATATAAATTACTATTTTCGCCAATTGATAAATGTGGTTCCGGGAATGAACCATTTTGAAAATGGTTGTAATCGAAACAATGGCACGTGCTCTAATGGAACCCTTATGACACCCTCAAAAATTTCACTGATAAGATATAGCAAGTAATATATCAAACAAATTGGGATGATGTATGATGAATGAATATAACGTAAAATTAATGATAGCCGTAATTGGTTCCAAGGAACTTGGTTTAGCGGAACCATTATGGTTCATTGGAACTTTCAATGCTAAAATATGGCATGTAATATATCAAACAACTTGGAATGAGTGAATACAAGGTAAAATTAATGATAATCGAAATTGGTTCAAAGCTACGTGGTTTAATGGTATCATTATGGTCCAGTAGAAAAAATATGGTTCCGCGAATGGTAACCTTTCGGTACTTGGTAATGTCATTCTTAATGGTTTATTTTTATTGCCATGAGATTATTAATTGTATTATTTAAGCTAATTATAAAATTATTTTCCTCCCGTCGATTAAAAACAGATCCAATAAGGATTCTCGACAAATGGTTACGTTTCTTAAAATATAAAAGTTAATTGTGATAAGTCGTCTCAAGTTTAATTTGAGACGAAAATTAATCGTTGAAAGTATATTTTAATGGGAACAGATACAAAATGAGCAAAAACTTTTCTACAGCTTAAGATAGAGAGCAAGAGAAAATTTTGTATAGAAAAATAAAATTTTGTTTACAAATTTAAGTTTACTTTTTGTATGTTAAAAAGGATCAGCGCAAAATTTTAACGTTCTCTGTATTAAAAAGTTGTGGATAGTATTTTCGCATATTTGTTTAATAAATATAAGAAAATACTCTTCGAGTTAGCGAATAAAAACATTTCACCCATTTTTTAAAATTCATTATTTAGATTTTTTATTTTCTTCGAAAACATAAAAGACAAGTTTTATGTTTTTTGCAAAATCTGAATAAGAGTCTCCCAAAGAATTTCGTCCTTAATACTTAAAGTCGTAAAATTTTATGGTCCGTCTTTCAAAAAAGTGGAGAAGATATTTTTTTTAATACTTATCCACTGAAAATTTCATTTTTTTCCCTTCTGTCTATCAGCCTCAATTTTAGATGAAAAAATCTTGCATTCCCAAATTAGCCAATTCACACCTCACTTACTTTCGTTTTGCCCTCTTATTAAAAGGGATGAAAATAAAAATGGGGCGAGGAGCAATAAGGAAGAGAGGCAGTCAAGATATTGAAGTGCTTTTTTATTGGTTCTCGTAATTTGAATATTTCACTCTTCGTTTCGTTTGTGGATAAATTACAATGGATTTTTTGTTCTTTTTTTCTTGTGGGATTTACGCGCAAGGTAAAAGGTTATCAACCATAAATGAGAGAATTAAAATAAGTGCGAAGGGTTTTTAAGCACGTGACGGTAAAGAAAGATCGTCGGTTTCAGATAATTAAATGAAGAGGTAGACAAAAAAAAAAAGGAAAAAAAAATTCTCAAGTGTTTCGATGATTTTTCTCCTTTTTCAGTTTTCATTAATCCCCTTCCCTCCTCCCTCACTTAGAATCGTTAGTATTTATATTAATGATATCCGATCAAAAAAATAGATTTATCTTGAGAGATCGTTAGCATTTAGTTATTAATTATACAGATGAGCAATAAAAAATCATCTTGAATGAATTTAACTTATTCTTGTAGTACTTGAGTGTGCTGAATCCGAATCTGTTTTTAGATGTTTTTTTATAGAAGCAGCTGCAATATTAAAGTATCTATATTTTTGGGCCACAAGAAAATTTATTAGGTCCCAAATTCTGATTAATTTAAAAGTGTTTCATTGAAAAACAATAAATCAGTGGGTGATAGAAAAAAACTAAGATCAGATACGTATTTATCATAAAAAAACATATAAGAATCATCTCTTAACGTTAAAGATGATTTCAGAAAGTTATTTTTTGATAGCGTCTGTTATTATTAATACGAGGGGAAGTCAGAAAGTAAGATTCTGTATTTGATTACCAAATACTTTATACATGTAGCTCAACTACGCTGGCATCAACATGAAATCCTATTACTATTACTTTCTAAAAGGAAAGCAAAACAATAATGGCTACTATTGTGCGAAACTAGACAGAAGGAAAGTTCCGAGGAGCTTTTACAATTTTGGTGAACCAAAGGAACAGCATCTATTTAAATTCATCACGTGATGACTGTGTAATATGCTTGTGAAAGTGGTATGCTGAATTTCGTGACAGTTGCATCAATGTGATTCCACCTTCAGTCAACAAGATTTTCAGCTAGACAAATACCATACCTCAAACATAGAAATCGAGATATGTGCTTGTGAAAATAAAGTGAATGACCTGGGCACCTTTACTTTCTCACTTTCCTTTGCATTATTAGAATGATCCCTGTGGGTATTAAAAGCGTGAAATTAGAAAGCAATCATTAATATAAAAACACTGGCAAGAAAGCTTAAGAAAGTAGATACGAATATAAAAAAAACCCATTACGCTAAAGGGGAAAGGGACGACGGCTAATTTCAAGCTGGTTTTATATATTAAAATATTAAACAAAAACGTTATCTGACTTAAATCACTGAAATCATTAACTGAAATTCTGCGCATATTCTACCGAAAATTTAACTGCTGATAAAGCTGGATGTCGGTCTATCACAATTCAGATGATGCTTTTTGAGAGAGACAAATAGATTTAGCCAAAATATCAAATACCTCTAGACATTGACCAAATAAGTTTCAATAGTAGTAAATAATAGAGATTAAGGCTCTACAGTACTGCATTATTCATAGTCATGATCGACTAGAGTCGCCATTTATTTCCCGCTTTCAATTGGGTACATCATTTCTTATATAAAGTTATTTATCCGTAAGACCAATTACAAGATTTACAAATATTATAATGGACTGAATCTTTGTATTTTTAACTACTTTGAGTAACAAGTTTTTCGACATACAAATTGCGCGATGTTGCGCATATAAAAGAATATCCAGAATCCGTCAATTAAAAGAAGTCCGCGAATCATCTGCTTTTCGTCAATTTAGGCTGTGTAAACTTGAAAATATGTAGGCTATAATTTTGGAATAACATTGTCCATAGATGTAACTTCCTTTCTCGGATTATTCGATGATCTTATCCCACCTGTCAATTTCAGAATTATTTGTTAACTTAAGGCCATTTTAATAAACTAATTTTAATCATTTACTCGATGTTCCGAAATGTACTTTATTTGATGCACACATATTTTGTTTTATCAAGTAGCCTATTGCCCTCAGGTGAACTCAGCAACCTTCAACAGTTACAATTTCATATTAACCGCTTTTATTGAAATTGGTCTATGATATTGAAACGCATTTCCGAGTCATTTGAGTTAATATTTTATTCATACGTTGTTCTATTCTATACACATTCAATAATGGACTGAAACGATTTTGAACTTTAAATTGAAATAATGATCAATGATTCAAAAGTATTTACACATACTGTATATGCATTTGGCGTTTGTTCCAACAAGAAGGGCAAGTTTAATTTACATTTTCGTATCAATGATTGCATACGTACAATAAGAATTTTCTCTTCAGAACTGGTTAAAATTTCAATTTTCTAAATGATTGAAAATTCAAGGCTAAACAAGAAGAAGGCTAAACATTTAGAAACTAATTTTAAGATTAAAAACATTAATTTTCTAACTTAATAAATTTACAAAATAGTTTTTTATGATTTTCAACAGAAATAGAATACAAAAAGTTTATATCTGCTACCTTTAAAATCCGATATCACTAGTTACTTTTACTATTTGATCGACATAATCCATTTTGTCAATACTAGATTTAACTAATTGATTCTAATATTTAATTTTTAATGAATAGCGACTGAAAACACCGATTTTATTTTTTTTTACAATCGTCAATAGGGAAACTACTTGAAAGTACTTCTGCACCACTGGGCAAGAAAATGAACAATTTTTCAATTTCGTATCAAATTATGTTATCCTATGGAAATAAGACTGTGTGCAAAAAGCTTTCTGTTTTTTAGATTCACATTACACAGGGTGTCTACAATATTCTGTCCCTATTTTAGTTCAATATATCTTTACTGATCAAAGTAAAAGATAGCTGAGCGAGAGTGTCAGTATTCTTATATTCGTGATGTTCGATAGTTTCAAATGAAATCCATTAGTACCGCGAGGATCGCGATATTGAAAGAAGCCTACCCTCAACGTTAGATAGGTTTATTGTAACCAGGACATGGCTACCATCCTTGGTACCCAGACAAAATACCATGTGGCTCTTTTCCTATGGGGATTTGCGAAAGACCCTGCATTTAAGTCACTAATAGTGAATACTAGAATTTATATCAAAAATTTGTGAATACTAGGATCAACTTGTCAAGAGTAATGTTGACGAAACGGCTTTGTTGAAACTAGTGTTGACTGATAAGATTGGGATATTGGGTTAAAACAGCAACATTTTGATGATTGAATTTTGCTCCTTAAGGAGCTCAACTTTAGTTAAAAATTATCCAAAGAATTTTGTTAAATAAATGCAAATACTTGCTATTAAAGCAAAAAATGTAAACTAGCAAATTTAACATTTTATAAAATAATTTGACCTAACTTAATTAGGCTCTCAAGATTTTATGCTTTCAAAAAATCTTTTGATTATTAATGCATTTTATCTCTTAACGAGAGCTTTAAGGTGAAATGATTTCTGGAAAAGGAAAAAAAATTCATTACTTCCAAAATGATTGGGTAACGAGTTACGGAAGTTAATTTTCATGGGCCTCATGAGTTTTTGTGGTAGCCAGTTCCTGTTCACCTTTTCAGCTTCAAAAACGGGGCTTCATTACAGCGGTAATTACCATTTCGACGAAGGACTGAAAAGTGTTTTCAGTGAAGATGTTTGTTTCTGGTTAAAAAAGAAACTTCGCCATTGCAAACCCTTGTGGGGATGTTCTGCACCGTTTAGCATTTGCAAACCAATCAAACAGTGACGGGAAAGGAGCCAAAGTCAAACATGACTGTCTTACGTCAACAGCTTTAAGTTCACGGTGGCGTATAGAGGATGAGAAGGAAAAGAGAGAGAGAAAAAAGGGATAATTGGATTACAGACACAGAGGCAGACACTTCTATCTTTACCTCTACCACTCTACTCCGTCTCACTGAAATTTAGACTGAATTTTAAAGTCTAATCCTCGGCGTAATCAGCATTAAGCTAAACGTCCAACTCTTGAGAAGTAGTCAATGGCAGAGCAGCATCATCGATAATGCACAGACTGGAAAGAGGGAAGAAAAAAAATGAAATGATGCAATGAGAGGGAGGAGAATAAGAGGAGGGGGGTAGGAGAAAGAAGGAAAAAAGAGACGATTCTTAAGCGAATGCAAATGAGAACGAGAATGAGTGAAAGTAAGAAGGAGGAAAAAGAGAGAAGCCGGTGAGGAATCCTATTATTGGATGTAAGACAACGCCAACAGATATAAACCCCTTCGTACAGCGTGACACTGATTACTAACCTAAAGGAGATAACGTTCCGTACTAATTAAGAAATTTTCTCTTATCTTTGTTTTGATTTTTAAAAAGGTTAACAAAAATTTAAATTCTTCAAAACAAGCATCAAAACCATAACTACCCATCAAGAAAGACCGTATGTTTTTAATAATTTTTAAAAATTCATATATGAGAAAAATTTAAATCCAAGATTAATTTAAATAAGAATTTAATAATTTCAACCATAAAAAAGCCTAAACCAATAAAAAGTTATTTCTTTAGAATTATAATGTAAGTTAAAATTTAATTACAAGTTGAAATTTATTAAGAAATAAAAATTGTACTTACATTAAAAAGATTTCCCGTTGTTGTGGCTTTTTTATGGTTTGAGGTAATTAAATCGCTACTAGACGTAGTTTCAGTTCAAAAAACAATTTGTGATATTAAAGTTTGAGTTAATTTAAAATATAAACAATATTCATCTAAAATAATAACATTTTTTATTTTTCGTTTTTTGTAGAGTTAATATTATTTTTATTGCACTTCCTACAATGTATGATTAATATAATGGGAAAATTCTTTGCATTGCGCTTTGTAAAAATACTGACATGGCTTTGGTAACCTGTAATATGCACGCAAATCTCAAAGTCGTACGTGATCCATTTTGAAGTGGACCAATTCTTTATACATCCTGTATCATTTCCATATGATTCATTCATTTTTTATGCTAGAATTGACTTTAGATCTTGCATTTTCGAAAATGTTCTGGAAAAGCGACAAACGAAACACCAAACTTAGGACAAAAGGACGAGACACCGGAGCACATTGGAACTGACAAAAACATTAAGGCCTTACAAAACAGCATATAAATATTTGTATATGCCCCTCTATCATCTGGTTTCCTCCTCTCAAAAACTTTATCACTAATAGAAATATAAGACAGCCAAAACTGTGGACACTAGAATAACACCAAAGGAAGAAAGGAAACTACTATTTCACATAAAATTAAAACCGATAAGTACAGTGCCGGTCAGAAGTTTAGCACCTCAAAGACACAATTATTAGAAAACCCCTTTTTACTTGAAATGAGGGATTAAACACTTGTTTTAATTATTGTACATGATATTATACACATTTCTGAAAAACCAATTCCACTTGTGTAGCCTCTCGTTGTTTGGTGGTGTGTATTTTAAACAATTTCCAATAAAACTCAAGTGGCACAAGTTTAGCACCTCTACGTTATTGTTGATAAAATGAAACAAAATAAGGACAAAAAAGTTTTCGTGCTACGAGAAGCAAAACATTTAGTAACGTGGATAACCATGATTTTTTATCACAGAGACAACGAAGTGGCATTGCGTCAGCGAGACAACGACGTGGCATTGAGTCAGTAACTTTCTGACATCTTTCAAGTGAAATATTTTTCCATGCTTCAGTGTCTGCAGTGAACAATCCTTGCTTGTTTTTGCATGTCTCGTTGCTGAGCGTTCGCCCCATAGCCATTCGATGGGGTTCAGGTCAGGGTACTGAGAGAGCCACTCTAGCACGCGAATGAAATTATCGCCTAACCACCGCTGGACCAATCTGCTACGATGTTTAGGGTCGTTATCATGTTGGAAACTCCAAGTGAGAGGCAGATTGTCATTAACATACGGCAGCAAGAGAGTTTCCAAAATATTTTTGTAGACCAGCTGATTCATGATTCCAGGAATGAGATGGATAGGACCACATCCGTGACTAGAGAACGCCCCCTAGACCATGATATTTCCTCCTCCATTGTTCACTAATACACAAGAGGCTTTTTTCGAGCAATTCTTCCGTATAGCCCAAAATAATTCAGACGACGGCCAATAGTTCTGCGACTAACAACAGGTAGTCCTCTTGCTGTCAACTCTTTGCAGATAAAGGTTGTTGCAAATTTTCTATTAGAAGATGACAGGCGGTGTATTAGGCGATCAGTTCTTGGAGTGGTTTTATCGGGTGCTCCAGTTCTTGGACGGTCGCAAACAGCTCCGGTTACTTTATACCTTTGAACAGCTCGAACACAAGCACTTTTACTGCACTTTTGCAACTCTACTATTTGTTTAAAGGTGTATCCTTCCCCAAGTAAACGCAAAATCGCTTCGCGTTTTTCAACACTCAAATATGGACGCTTTCCCATTCCTATAACTTCAAAAATCTACAATATAGTATCAGGCAACATTAATTAACCAAAAGAATTGCTATTTTCATACCCATTCATGGATTAATGCTGACATTAACCACAGGTGCTAAAATTTTGTCATCCGTAAACTTGAATGAGCTGCAATTGCTTTTTTTTTCTTTGCATCGGCCTCGGTGGCTCAGTGTTTGCGTGATCGCCTGTGATGCCCGAGTACGCGGGTTCGATCCCGGCCGAGGTCGACGAGGAATTTTCAGGGGGAAATCCTTAGATCACGCACTTCGGAAGGGAAGTAAAGCTATTGGTCCCGTGTAGTCGTTTGTCAGCTGCACGTTAAAGAACTCTTGCGAGGCAAAATTTGCGGCCCCTATAACACCGCCCTGATATGACCATAGTAGTTGAAAAGGACATTAATACCAAACAAATCAAGCCAAGCCTGTTTCGTTTTTTGCATATATATCTTTGTTCCTGTGACACTCCTCACAACTTTGTGGATTGTCCCAATTATTGTTCAATGTTACTTTCATTCCTTTTATGATATTTATTTGTCCAAACACATTTAAACACGTATCTTATTTTAATCATGTTAGTGCTAAACTACTTACTGGCACTGTATATTTAGGAATGCTCTTGCTCCTTCATCACTTGTTGTTTCTCACTGATGAGGAAGACAGAGAGCTCCGAGTTAAGTTCATCACTGTTTCACTGTGGTCATAGGTGGGAACATTGAAACAGTTTGAGATAGTTTGAACTATCCATTTAACTTATGGGTTAACAAAATACAAGTTTGCCAAGTGAATTGTATGTTTATGACTTAAAATTACAGAATATAAACCAGTTGTTTTAACTATACTGCTATACTCCATCAGTCACTCCGCAGGTGTCTTCCGTCATTGTATTTTGAGAAGTTGTAGGCTTATCTGCGTTTTCTATGGTAACAAATTTTAAAAAACGAATAGGTTTGAAAAGTGTGTACGTGCTAACATTCCTTCACGCAGAAAAGGTTTCAGTATGCCCCCAAAGATAACAAAAATTGCCATTGGCGACGGACGCTAGGTTGATTTCCCAGCAATCCTATGAAGGACAGATTCCATTTTTCAGTCCCTTGTATATATTTCTGTATGTAATTAAATGCTTGCCAAATATTAAATGAAACTTTATTAACACGATGGAAGACTCAAGAGAATAATCCCCAGAGAGAAAACAATTGCACGCTACATTATAAATAGTCCCTCTTTCTGTCCGACTGGATCTTATCGGCACGAAACAAGAATTTGCCTCAATGTTTCATCGTTTCGACCTTCTCCGGTCTCCGCTTTACAGAATGGCTAAATTTTTAACCTGCCCAGTCAAAATAGCTTACACAATTTACGATATATCGGTTTGGCTATTTCCACAGTTTGATATTACACGGAATATTAGTGTTCAAAATCGGTTCTTCAAAATGAATGGCGGAATTGAATTCATTTGGTGTTCGCATAGCATGTTAATCCGGTAAACCTGTGTGTCTTGTGAATGAAACATGAGCAAACTAAATTACTAAATTCCATTGTTAAACAGTAGTCGTTTTGTTGTTATGATATTCCTTTAACTATCGCACCAACATTCCTCGTAAACCATATAAAATTTATTTTTAAATTGCATACTATAGATCCAAAACTATTTGATAGTTAGAAAACAATCAAAGGTTGCCGTTTCTTGACATCCTAGTCATCAGAAACCATGATTCACTGTCATTTGAGGTATACCGAAAGCCTACGAACGGTTTGAATTACATACCAAGCGATTCCAGCCACACTTGGAATCAAAAAATGTCCACTTTCATTTCGATGATTGACAGAGCTATTAATCTACCACTAGCTCAATCCTCATTCAAAAAAGAAATTTCCTTGATTCAGAATATTGCAGTCAAAAATGGCTATAGCACACGTACCATCACCGATTTGGTCAGGAAGAGGAAGTTAAAGAAGTTCATGGACGAAATCACTACCCTCAACGGGACTAAAAATAGAGGGAGAGTCATATCCTTACCTTACAATAAATCATTAATCAAAGGTCTCAATTCTGTTTTCAAATCTTTTAATATTTCATTATCTTTTAGCAATCCAAACCAGACCAGGCATTTATTACCTAATCCAAAGGACCAGATTCCACCACTACAGAAATCAGGAATATACGAAGCCAGATGTTCCCAATGCCCCATGATGTACAAAGGACAGACTTTCCGTAATATTGAAACAAGATTCGAAAAACACATGAGACACACAAGATATGGTAGAGGGAATCAGTCATCCATAGCCAAACACTCTCTAGATACCGGGCATGAATTCTTATTAAACAATGTAAAACTTATTGAGTCAATAAACAAGAAACACCTTCTGGACGCCTTCGAAAGCTTAGCCATTCAAAAAACAGATAAAAAATTGTTACTCAACTTAGATAGGGGCCCTATTAGCGATTCACCATTGATCAAATGGGCGACGCACTTACCCAATCAATAATTTTCAGTTGGATCTTTTTGTCTTGATTGGCTTCCGTTCGTTATAAATACTCAGCATGTTCTATTCCAAGTCAGTTCTCTCAAGTTCTCTCGAGGGGCTCCTTGGCTGCTGAATGATGAAAGCAAAGCTTTCGAAAAGCGCTTACAGACTCAGGTTGTATTTTTTCATTTTATTTTCGGTCTTTTTCTTTTTTAGTTTGTTCAATTCCTGTTTCGTTGTGGAAAAAGAGTTTTATTTTATTCTTAAGTTAATCATCTGCATTATCCACATAAGATTTTTAGACAATTTATCTATAGATCCAATTTATTCAAACATTGTTATAATAGTCATCAGACGAGCAAATAAAATTCCTCATAATTATAGTTTGCCATTAAAATTCTGCACATTCAATGTTTTATTAAAGCTCAAAATTAAACGTACAAATTTAATTTTTACTTACTTTTTTTTTTTTTAAATAAAAAACCATAAGTTTTATTAGAAATGTGTGTAATTTAGTTTTTGGAGAAGGAATTGCACTTGTAACTCGAGTGACAGTTAAGTAGCGATGAAATTGAAAAGCATTGCCTCTCTGTCTCCGTGAAATACAAGGCAAAGCTTTAATAAGATTAGTTTTAATACTATTAACTTTAATTAAATTTTACAATCCATATTACACTTTCATGTCTCCCTGCGTTGGGTTTTACGCGCCGCATATCACTTTCCTTCAAAAGGTTTTGTTGCTCTCAGGTCTCCAAAGACATCGAGGGAAATGCTAAGAATGGAATAAATAAAAATTAAGAATTTACTCTGCTTTTTTACGAGGGAAAGCGCGGGTGGGGAACACGAAATTAAAGATCTTGGTCCTCCCTTACATTTTTAAAGCTCCCCGCGTACAACTCGCCAGAAAATTATTGTTTTATGGGGGTTGGCAATTTTTCAGATGTATTTACCGTTTCTTTTTAAAGAGAAGGCTCTGGGAATTGTCCTTTTAAGAGAATCTTACTAATTTCACTTGCTCTTACCTCGATGTCTATACGTACACAAAGGAAACACGCAGACGGACACAGATGCACTCATTCCTTCTCGTCTAAAAACTTGCTTGCTACAGCGGTTATGTTTAGCTTGTATTAAAATGCCACAAAGTATTATTTCCTTTGATCTATACTGCTTTGTATCTGGATTTAACTGCGGTCACTTGAATAACCGCTGTGTCAATACAAAAGTTTTTGATTAAATTAGACAGTTAACCATTTTATCTAATTACTGTATCGAATTTAAAAATTATGTCAAAGTTAGTGTAATCGGGCAAATATTTACATTACTGGAATTTAATTATTAAAACTAAAACCACAAATTAATGTGATTAAATACTACTATTTACCTAAAGTGGCGATTTACCATTTTACATCGTTATATTCCTTTAAGGTTTGCTGCTGATAGTTAGACATTTATTTACATTCTGATAAATTAAAATAATTAACGAGAAAAAAAGTGTAAAGTTATGCTTGTTCGAAAATATTTTTTTAGAAATAATTTTTGCGATAGTTAAGTGTAATTGAAGGGTGCTCTGCAACAACAAGATAAATTCAGTTGTTTTATTATTTAGTTAAACTTTTTAAAGCAAGGCAAACAGTCTTACTTTGCTTTATTGCATACCTTATTCTTCAAAATAATAATGCACTGGCTGAAGTGTAAGCGTTATATCAATGATGGTGTTAGTTATCCCATATTGTAAACCCAATATTCAATTGTTATCTTATCAAAACTAAAAATATCACGTACCTTGTTATTGCAGAGCACCCTGCAATTGATTGCAATAACAATCAAGGACATCGTTAATAGTACGTACTGACATTGAACTGATCGGAGAATGGTATAAAAATCGTGTGGCTGTCGCAATTAAAGATGTATCCATGGAAAGCGAATTCGTTCAGAACTGGGCCTCGATGATCGAAGAAGATGGTTAGCGTGACTTTGCTTGCACTTGACTGCGTGTGGAATCTTTTCTGAACGAAATCATGCTAACTACACTCCCCATAAACAGCAATCATTCAAACAGTTAATTTCGATGAAAATTGATGAAAAATAGGAAAGAAAATTTCGGCTGACGACTACTCTTCTGCCATCAAAAACCGAAGGACTGATCGTTGTTTATGCTTGGATGCTGCCATCTTGCACACTTCGAGCGTTCACTACTGACCAAGCCGACAACAATAGCGCTGTTGATTAGGCCTACCAACCAAACATCTGACTTTTGCTGGTGGTCTTCCTGTTCGCTACTGTAGGTTTCCGATCGTTTTCATTTGACTGACTCTCGTATAAACAACATCATCGGTTTCGCCGTCATATAAGTTAACTTGATTTCTAACTTCTGTAATTAATGAAATGATTATTGTCAGAAACATTAAAATAATTACAATACTTGAGAATGATATTACCGTTTTGGTCAAACACTTTTCGTATTCATATCGTCGAGTATAGGTTGCGTACAAAAATCTCATGAATTTTTTTAAATTAACAGATATAATTCGAAAAATTCCTTTTATTCTTCCGTTAAATAATACTACTTAAATCTATGGGAGTTAAATAATGCCATGAGCGATCCGCAACACTTACTAGCATATGTACAACCAGAAAAAAAAAAACGCAACGTGAACCGAGGTCATAAAAATTTTATTTTACAAAATTTAGGGTACATCAATCTTACCCCCTTCAAAATACTACCCATTTGTAGCAAAATACTTCCATCTCGTTTCCATTGTTGCAATGCATCCCTGCAGGTCCTCAAAAGCCAGGCTTTTCAGCTGCCTCGTAGTTTCACGCTTTATCGTCTCCACATGACCATTTGGACCTCGCCAAAGATCAAGACGTTTATGGAAAGACATTTTCCCTTGAATACTATTGAAATTTGGAAGTCTCTGCTATTGCGATAACGTACTGTGGCTCTGAATTGTGTCACCACTAAATGCAAAGCCTCATGCAAGCACTTTAATCGAGGAATTAAATTTTACTTTGTGAACTGTCAGCAAGTGGACCGGACATCTAGATCTGCACCGGTTTACATTTTTTATGCAGTGTATTTCTTTTTGTTCATAAATTAATTAGGTAATTTGGCTGCTATGTTCAAACCTATTCCCTAATATGAATGTGCAGGCGCATTGCCGTGATGTTTAGTAAACATAGGATCGCCCATTGGATTTTTGCAATATGTTTAGTAAACACCTGTATAGAACAGGAAAAATTCCACGACCTGGGTTCAAACTAAGGACCACGAATGCCACCCTTGTTCTTTTACCAATCGATCTATCGCGGATATTGAACAGCAAAGTTAACAGTCCAAATACACTACGTGATCAAAAGTTTAGGGACACCAGCATTTATGCCTTGCAGGCTTCAGATAACAGGAATTAGCAAGCGGTGGCACCCTCCTTTAGACAGCCTGCACCTGCCGAGGAAGACAATCCACCAGTCTTTGGTAGTAAGAAGCTGGAATTCCCCTCCATTCCTGCCCCAGGAAACTGGTTAGTTTAGCCAGTGGTGAAGAACGGTGTGGTCTGGCTCGTAGTCGACATTCCAGTTCATCCCAGTATAGGCACGAGTGTTCAGTGGGATTGAGATCGGGACTACGGGCCGGCCAATCCATCTTTTGAACCCCGTTGTCTTGAAACCAATCGTGTACAGGCCTTGTTTCATGACAAAGTGTTTTGTCATGTTGATACAGAAAGGGCCCATCCCCGAAATGTTCCCACAATGTTGACAGTGCACGGTTGTCCAAGATGTTTCGATAAGCAACAACATTCATCTTTCCTTTAACAGAAACAAGTTGCCTAGTCCGAACCATGAATAACAACCCCGTTCTATAATGCCACCTCCTCCAAACTTCAGTGGGCACCACGCACTCAGATAGGAAACGTTCTCCAGGCATTCACCAACTCAAATTTGTCCATCTGATTGCCAGAGTGAGTACCGTGATTCATCAGTCCATAAGACACGTTTCCACTGTTCCATGCTCCAGTTTCTGCGAGTTTAACACCACTCCAAACGTCACCTGGAATTGTTGTCAATGATGAAGGGCATGAGCAGCGGCACAACCGTCGAAATCCAGCAACGAATTCAGCAGAAATGGAGTTCCCGACGAATGGTGATTGTGCTAGCAACACAGGAAGCAGAATTTCTGATCTCTGTAGTAATTATTTCAGCAGATGACCTTCAATTGCTCCGGGTCACACGAGCAAATCCTCGACTATCTCTGTCTGTTAATTTCTCGGGTCTGCCAGTTCGTGATTGCACTGTTGTTACTCCCTGGAATTTCCACTTCGCAGTCGCATTGCCTATCATTGTACGGGGTATTTTTAGAATGGTGGAAATCTCACGAACTGACTTGTTGCACAAGTGGCATCCGATGATGGCTCCACTTTGGAAGTCACTGAGCTAATTTGAACGACCCATATCTTAATAATACGAAGTAAATGTGTCTGAAGGTGTAGGATGCTATTTAAATATTTGGCACAATCCATGATTTATGAGGGCTGTTACTAAACTTGTGATCACAGATTGTAATAGAGCGAGAAAGATAATGATGAAATAAACTATGATACTATGCGATCGTATATCGCAGAATTTTTTTTTCCTTTTTCACTTTTTAATTACTAAATTATTGGCGTACTTTCTTTAGAATATCTTAACTTCTACTTTAGTAAGATACTGGCTGCCGAAAACAGGAAAGTATTCCCTTTTAATTGTATGTATGCCTGAAACGAATTTCCAGAAACAATCAGAAAGAGTTTTGGTAATTGTCCTTTTTATAAAGACCTCCTATCACAGTTTGAAGAAACAGTCATACATAATACTATGTTTAGATTTGGTATTCATGTACTTTAAACTCTCACGTGGATTTGTCACCCTTTCCTTTTATACCGTAAGTGCAGTTGTAAATTAATAATGACTAAGAGGAGAATTAAATTTTGAGTTGGTACAAAGAGGAGCAAAGTTTAAAGCTAAATCATAGAAGCAAGGAATTCTCCGATTGAATGTTGCATGAAACTTTTAGGCGGAGGCAACAGCGTTTGCGCCTGAGCATTGATTGTCGCTGTCAACGGAGCTCGTGTTCGCCTCTCTTTCTCGACTCTGACGAGTGGGAAAATCATTTTCAGGTTTAGAATTTACTGTCCCATTAATCCCACCAACTATTCCCGTTTGTTCCTCGCACTTTCGCGCTAACTATAAAGCTTTCGACGGGCATAACGTGCAGTGAAGTTATTGTTCCCCGTGTTGACAGTCGTCGGACAAGAGACGGAGGAGAAGCGCCTTGATTGAAGGAGCAACCTCGTCCTCGCATCGAGCTAAGTTTTCTAACTCGTTACGGAGTCCTCGAAATAAGGTCGCATCTCGTGCAGAGTTTTGCCATTAATTAAACTTCATTCCAATAAAAGGGTCTTGGAGCCTGACTTTATGCAGCAGCGTTTGTCTTAGGAAGTTAAGTTCCTTTCATTTTGGGCAGGTGACTGGCCTTAACGAAGCTCGCAACATCGGTGAATGCTCCCAACATGGAAACGTGAGCTTCAAGTAGAATTGGAATGTTATTAATGATGCAATTGTTTCCGCGTGATATTGTAATTGTAGACATAAAGATAACGCTCTTAATGTATAATTTCTGCGTTACTATTGCCAATGCTGTTGCCGTTACGCCATAAATCGTATTAATTATGGTTATACGTAAATCTAGAACTCTCGTTTATTATGCCATTAGATATGCGATATTCTTAAAAGGGTGTAATTCCTCTTTCATTACTTTTTTGAATTAAAACGTTCTTTAAAAAAACGGGGTTGGGATAAATTATTCTCTTTCATTAAAATCCCATTAAAGGCTTTAACGCTTTAGGTTATTTTTTTTAAAGAACGCTTTAATGTTTCAAGTTTTTTTTTAAGAGAACTTATTTTACAGAGAAGGGTTTATTTTCTACAACAATCCCACATTTTTACCCTTTCTCAAAGGTCACGTTTCCTGATGTGTGGAGGCCTTTGATTCCAGTTTAGAAAACTCGGAGGAGCGGGCCTGGTCATTGATCAATTGGTAGTATCGGATGATTGGTGCTCTTGGTCTACTGGTGATGGATTCACCAACAAACACGGAGACCAACATCTGATGCGACCAGATTTAGTGGTTTTCGATAACCGATGCACAACAGCGAATGCCATCGGGTTGCAATAATTCTGCAATCATTAGATACAAGGGAGGCATTTCGGGATATCAGAAATATTTGACAATTACCCTTTCACAGTCAACTAATCGAATCCCCTGATCAATTCTGTAATGCACCGTGAAATTTATGTAGAAGTTCCGAGGCGTAAAATATTATCCATAACGTTCGATATGCTTATAATTGCTGTTCTGTATGGGGGCTGGACAATAATAAATAGCAGGGAGGAAAAGGGTTACGTGAATGATTACGCCGTTTCACGTGGCTTAATTAAGGTTTTAGAGGAGTTGCTACCCAATTAATGATTACAACAATTAACGTTTTCAAATAGTAGCTGAAGCAGATCATGAGGAAAAAATAAATCGTCAGCTGCGTACAAATGCTTTCGATCGCTCATTTCGCAATGAGTATCATTGTAAGGCTTTGCATTTACACAATAATAATTAAACGTATCAAAAAAATGAAAGGATGCTCACAACGCCTTTAAAAGACTCTGTAGTTGAATCAAATTTGACATCAATACTTTAGAAGCAATGGAATTTGTTTTGGCGAAATCAAAAGATAATTCAAAATTAGATTCGAGATGATTCAGCGATGCCAACTACCTTTATCTTAAGTAGGTGGTGCACTTCACAAATACGTGGCCACATATCAGATTTCGTTAGATTTACTTAAGATATGAACCAATTTCAGTTTTTGCACATTAAAGTTAAATGTTGTTAATTTTGCCGCACATCTGCATAATACGGATCTACTGTTGTGGACCAGAGTCAAGGAACATTTTGGTTGTATTAGAAACTATAAGCCCGAAGTGTCTAGTTTCGGCCTCCATATGCTAGAAACTAGCCACCAAGTCTCCATCGACAATATCTAACTTGTTCATTACTTCAATGACCCAATAAATTAAAATTTTCTGGAATCCTTAGAAATTACTAAAAATGACCAATCAAGTTGTTGAACGCTGGCATTGCTTCTCTGGACCTTTCAGCGTGATTGATATCATTAAGTATGTTACCAGGTGTAGCAGTTGATTTTTTCTTTAAAAAACACGTAATTTAGGAGAAAGGTAAAATATTGTTTATTCAAAGTATACGCCATCGCTAGCTACACACTTCCCCTCCCCCTCTCTGGCATCTCTGACAATTTGTGGATGCCTTCCCAGAAAAACCGTACATCTTTTAAGCCATTTTTCGACATGTTTGTTGAAGTGTTTCATGGAAAGTGCGTGAGACATCAATGAAAACAAGTGGTAGTCGGAAGGGGCAAAGTCTGGTGAGTATGGCGAGTGGGGCAAGAGTTCCCAGTCAAGTGCAGCAGTGGTGTCTCTTACCGCTTTCTCTGCGTGTGATGGGATGTTGTCATGCTCCAAAATCACTTTTCCATGTCTTGTAGCCCATTCTGGTCGCCTTGCACGGTTCAGATTAATTATTTGTTGATGGTAGCGAACGGTATTAACTGTTTCACCTGCTTTCAGAAGCTTATGGTACACGATACGATTCTGAACCCACCAAATGCACAGCATTGTCTTTCAAGTCGAAATCACCACTTTTGAATCTTCTAAACAAACGCACACAACAGTCTTGCGTTGGGACATTGTCGCCGTAAGTTTCCACAAAGTATACGAAGGCTTTCACTCGCGTTTTTCTTTTGATTGAACAAGAAAAGCAGTAAGTGGCGCAAGTATTCTTTATTTGGCTCGAAACTCGGCATATTTATCACACGAAACAAATATGACGCTAACTCGAAATCGCCATAATCAACGGTGTTTTGAAAAGTACGGTCATAGGTCAAAATGACAAGAGATTAGACTGAACCAAACCTTGTTTCCAGCGCTATCTCTTAAAAAATTAAGAATTATTAACCGGCACACCTGGTAGATAATTTTCCTTTGTTCTGATTAGCTCCTTAAATTTGTACTTATCAAATCTTTAGTTAATTTGTTTTATCTTTGATCTGCTTTTCTTCTGTATATTTTTTGCCCAATCTATATATCTTTATATCATCACATGCTGATGAAGGCAGCGTGATTTCCAAAATGTACATTCACGTATGAATAAATTTCATTGTGGACAGCGGTAATTCTGTTTTTCTACAAGGCAGTCATGATGGAAAACCAATGATAAGGCAGGTAGATCAGAATTCCTACTTCCCAAGGTTAGATCACGTATTACCTCCTATGTTTGGAGAAGTGGCTTCGGAGTGCTTCCTAGAACGCCTCTCACTCCAGGCCATTGATTGAACGTGTAAAAGAATCGTACAATATCACTTGTTGTCAGGAGTTACAAAATATTTTCTGCTCGCTTCTTTTGGAGAAGAGCACATTTCCTATCGTTGTGCTTTGTTCTGATCGATGAGTTCATGTTGCTACCCAATTATCGAAACAGAATACCGGGTAACAATTCTTATTATCCTCAATACCGGGAAACAGATGACTAGTTACCTTTAACTTCTGGGTGATCACTCGCACCATCTGTCGTGGATCTGCTTCAATCATATCCTTTAATTCGTCAGGATCAATGGAAGAAGGACGATGGCCATGGGGTTCATTTTGCAGGCTCATATCTCCGGTTCTAAATTACGCAAACTTGACCGAGCGACTCGTTCGAACATAGTTTCTCTACCAAATGCTGTATTCATACTTTCGATTGCATCCTCGCAGAATTACTCAATTTAACCTTATGTATAATGACTTGCTTGGCTCTATATATTATTTTGAGTGTACGGTAATCGCTCTAAGACGTTCGCTTCACGCAACAAGAGCAACCCTGTGTTGTCTTATCCAATGACAACAAAAACTGCATAATCATAACTACAGCTTACGCCCCCTCCCCCTGTAAATAGCATAGTTCATACAAAGCTACTCGACCATTTTATTTGCTATATAATCCAATAGTGTCGGACAAAGAAATAGATGATCATGGGATTACTAATTTTTAAATAAATTTTAAGCATTTATAAAATGTATTTATTAATCTATGTTTTATTAATTTCGATGATCTTGAGTCAGTTTCTTTATTCGCTCGAAGTGTGACTCGGAGTTACGCTCCCATCTTCAAGTTAAGTTATCATAGTCATGAGCTAGCGCATGGCATTTTTGTCACTGACATGGCGACCATCGCTTGCAAAAAAAAAAAAAAAAAAAAAAAAAAGAAAAGGCACTTAAACATTTGTTTTGCATAGTTTTCAACTTTTAGGGGTTTATTTTTTTTCTAACGCCTCAGGAAATTATAAACGCGGTGAAAAACATTGTGAATCCATAACGGCCAATGTATTCGTTTTATCAGTCGCCATGTTGACTTCCTTTTCAGATGACTCGGAGCCATGAATGACTTCGAGCGAATAAGTAAACGCAGCCTAAGACGAAAGAATGAATTAATAATTCTTTTTTATTTCGAATACTTAATACAAATGAAAAAAAATCCTGGTTATTTAAGTATGCAAGAGAAACGCCTCTAATTTGATTTATTATGTTGTGATTCACTAATGATGCATTTTTTCAACTAAAAATAAAGCGATAAAAAATGAATAAATTGAAAATGCGAATCAGTATTAGAGGGCGAATAAATCTTTAAAGGGGGAACGGGAGGAAATTTTTCTCAAGTTATTTATTTCCGTCTCGTCTATTGGTTTTTCGTGTCTACTCCTCCTCCTTCTTCTTCGTCTTCTACCCTTTGTTTCTCATCGTTGACAAAATTGGAAACATTTTTCGAAAGCTTCGAAAAGAAGGATTAACTCCGAAAGACGACGGAAATTTTGTCAGACGCTAATTAAAGGAAAAGAGAGCGAAAGAAAGAAAGAAAGAATAAGAAGGAAAAAAGAAAGGTGGAGAGGAAAGAAGTTGCGCTCCAACTTAAGTTGTACAGATGCGATTCTGTTATGAAGTCGTAGAAGTTCTTTTTAGCCTTTAAATTTTTTATCGAAACAGCATTTCCTTCAGGCACTCGTGTCAAATAGACTTTTGTGGAAAAAAACTCGCGAATCATGTTTTAATTATTTTGCTTTTATTCTTAATATGCAAATTGATTTCACCTTTGCCTCCCATTTAATATGGAAAAAAATCTTACACTATTTACAAAAGACGCATTCATAGACTTTTCGGCAAACATCTTTTGTAAAGAGCCAGCCAAATAGTAAACATTCTAGTTTCCGCGGGCCTGCTTTTGATATTCAAGAACTTTTGTAGATAAACCTTTCTATACTCCATATAAAATCATCTTTACCGTGTCTAGAAATTACAAGATCCTCGCTTCTCCTTTATTTCTTTTCCAAATCCTTAACACCCCATCTGAAAATGATTAGTTAAGCCTCTGAAGTGCTTGGAAAGAAAAGACTTGGAACAAATTCAGCATCTTTGAAGTTAACACTCTCTCCAGGGCTGACGGTTTAATTAGAAATTTTTTATTTACTGAAACGATTTATAATTTCTTTTACGCTCATTTCTTTGAATGTTTTTAATAAACATAAAACTGCGGTTGGTCCTTGTGTAATCCACAGTTCCTCTAAGGTAATTAATCTCTGAAGGAATGTACACTGTCATTATAATGCAAGTCTAAGTGGCTAATAATTTTCGTTATCGTTATTACGTCTCTCTCTCTCTCTCTCTCTCTCTCTCTCTCTCTCTCTCTCTCTCTCTCTCTCAATCTGTATCTCTCGCTGTGTTTATATGTACTTAAGCTGAAGGTACACTGCTTTACAATGAAATTGCCCCACCAACAAGGAGTTATCCGACCTTATCTATATTTAGTGGGGGAGGGGGGTTCGTCTACCTCCGAGTAGTAAACGATTAGATGCATGACCATTTGGGTTGATACAGGGAGTTCGGGTGCCTGTATAGGCTCATCAGTTGACACCTGTGCGAGACGTTCCATGCAGTCAGTAGGGAGGAAGCAACTGTCTCGTGAACGTACAGTACTGTAATCTGCACAACGGTCCCAATGCCGCGACCACGACAACCGTTCACGCAATTAACGGACTTTGAACGAGGTCGGATTATTGGCCTCTCCGAAGCTGGATGGTCAACCAGACGGATTGCTGTCCATGTGTCGCGGGACGCACGGATGATAGGCCGATGTTGGAGGCAATGGCGAGAGGAAGGCACACATGCCAGAAGACCAGGCTCTGGGCTACGGAGAAGCACGTCAGCTCGTACCGATAGGCGGATAGTGCAAACAGCGCCAGCGGACAGAACCATCACCCTGCGGCAACTGCGCGACAACATCACTATTCCCGGTACTGCTTCAGTGTCAATAGCGACAATAGCACGCCGCTTACACGCCACGACAATGTCTGCGAGGCGTTCAGTGTTGTGTCTTCCTTTGACACCTGAGCACCGCGCGATACGACTGCAATGGTGTCGTGAACGAGTGGGTTGGCGAATGGAATGGCGCCCGATCGTCTTCAGCGATAAATCCCGCTTTTGTTTGGACATCGATGACAGACGCGGAACGTGCCAATGAACAATGCATCCGGTATCGCCATCGTGGACCAACACCCGGGATCATGGTCTGGGGTGCCATCGGCTACGATACCAGAACGCCTTTAGTCACCATCCAAGGCACCCTGACAGCAGCACGGTATATTCTTATGCTTTCTGTTTCAAGAAGTTACTCTCTAAGCCTTCAGGCGGCTTTTAAACTTGGGTCTTCTTTTTTAAAGGTGGTAATGTAATGAACAATGTAATGGTCGCATCCATGTGGCGGATAAGGTCGCGACGGCAATGTCTACAGGTCACAGAGATTCTGCAGCCTGTTTTACTGCCCTTTCTGTACACCATACCCGGTGCAGTCTTTCAGCAGGATAACGCCAGACCGCACACGGCAAACATGATGTCAACTCCCTGCCATGGCTCGCTAGATCACCAGACCTATCGCCAATTGAGCTCGTGTGGGACATGGTGGGACGTCGTTTACGATCACCCCGCAATCTCCATGAACTGACACAGCAGGTTCACCAGGCCTGGGCAGACGTACCCCAAGATGACATTCACCACATATATGATCACCTACACATGCGGCTAGAACAATGCATCACCACTAGAGGTGGTGCCACAACCTACTGATGCCGCTTTCCGTTGGGACACCCTGTACAAACGAGTGCACGTCCTGGCTCCATAACGTAATAAAAGTGTGTTCAGATGTATCTCTTGCTGTATTCCTACTTTTGGCTCTTTCGGATAACTCCTTGAGGGTGGGGCAATTTCATTGCAAAGCGGTGTATATTAAAAATTATTTAGAAGTTGAGTGGACATGTTATTCTTAAGAAATAAGCATAAACGTTCTTATCGCTTATTTCAGGCGCCCATCTTCGTGCTATAGAGGGTGGCGCCTGAAGTGACATGCACCGAAAATAGCTTATAAAAGTTTAATACACCAATATTTGACATTACAATGTTCATGGCTAGCCGCTATGTAGGATTTTTTCTATAGGTCATCTTGTTAGTCTATAGTCTCTTCGTAGGACTTTATAACCATCCTGTATATTTAACTGAAATATTATGGCTAAATAATATTTAGTCGAAACGATATTTATATTTACCAAAAAAGGGGGGAAATCCCATTGCTATGTCTCTGCACTTACTGTTTCTCCAAAGTGGATCTTAGATATCTACTCTTTGACCGAAAAAACAAATCAACGCATCAGAAAGGAAGTATGCAATTTCACGAAAGCTTGTACGTGGAATGTACAGTGGGGTACATAAAGGATTAGACTTAAGTCATAGTTGAGCACGTGAATAGCACATCCCAAGCAACTACTTGCTACCCTATTTTCATTCAGAAGGGACAGGTCCAGTCTAATCTGCCTTGACTCTCAGTAAAAGTACCTGATTTTGCAACCGATCAACTTCCGGTAAGCTCGGTTCCTACGGAGCAGGTAAAAACCTTTTTGCACCCGACTGTACATGTACAGAAAGAAGCACTTGTTGGACTTTTCATAGCAATAGGTGATTTATTTGACAGGAACCATTACAGAAATGAGCAAGTCAGTATGGTGGTGGAAGCAAATTGTTATCCGGAGTGGTATGGTTTCATAAAGTTGGTATTCTGAGGGATATCTTACCAGTGACCTTCAATTGGCGGGCTAATTCGTCGATGGTCTTGATGGGTTGCAGTCTGCACCCTATCACAAGATCTGTGTATCGCAATCAAGGAGAAGCATGCCGGGCGTTAACTTTTTGAAAAGTAAGCCTCAAATACACGAAAAATATGATAACACAACTGGTCGTAGAATGTTCTCAAAGTGCTATGAGAATGCCGGACCAAACAATTGAAATGATACTTCAGACAATAATTCCCTACCGTCGGGCCATGTTGCGTATGACAATAAGAAGGGGTTCTGCGCTGTCCTGATAGTATCCTCTCTGCAAAATTTTGTATAGCCGGTCGAAAAGTATTTGCATATAAAGTTTCGTTATTCTCGGTTCACATTTTTGGAGCACGTATATTTTTTTGGCCAAGGACCAAAATAATAAAAAACCTGTAATAAATTAAATAAGCAAGAAATTTAGTATACAGTGGGCGCCGCTTAATATAATCACTTTATGACCAAACCAAATTGATAAAAATAAGCAAAGTTGAAGTAAAGAGGCGTCGTTTGAAATTTACAAGACTATATAGCCTTTATTACATACTGTAATACTACTCAAGATTCATAAACAAGAATTAATGAAGAATTGTATAAAACACTTAAGTAGATCATCAATTTTCTTTTCATATTCTTAATGCCACTCAGTCTTCCGCGAAATGATGAACTCCTTCTCTCAAATTATCAAGTGCTTTGTGCATTTCAAGAAGAGTTTATGGAGGTACAGTACTTAAATAGAGTATAGCACAATAAGGTCAGTAAAAAAAACACACATGATTCCTTGGTTCTATGACTGGCCAAAATCGTTGATTGGCTACAATGGCTTAAATAGAGGCCTTATTAGAGAGCCTATAATTGACAGCTTTGATTGGTTTCAAGGGTTTGAGTCTTTGCACGTAGAATTTCTACGTAAAAGCTTAACTATGGCTAGAATCTGATAACAATATCCGAAGTTTTGATTACAATAAAAGATAATCTTTCTATGTATTTAAGTAAGCATTAAATATATTTGTGTAAAGCTAATCTTTCTATTCCGCATAAAAATGATAACAATAGCCGATTGATAACATTAATCGTAGTTACACTAAGCGGAAATACTAACACAGAGGAAATGGTATTTTACTTACATACGCCCCGTATCTAACAAAAAATACGGCGTGTTTATTATTGTAAGGATAAACACGAATGATTTACTCGGTAGATCACAAGACGTATTATCTGCGTTTTTTTCTGTTATAGGAACGTGCTTCAATTGACAAAAGCAAGGAGGGTTATAAATTTCAAAGAAAATATTGAAATAGAATCTTGTTTCTCTAATTCGATAGCATTCAGTTGTTTTGTTTCAAAAGGCATATGGAAGGGAGGCCTATGTCGACTACTCAACCGTGTCTGCTTTATTTTGTGCTCAACTGGAGTTCATTCAAACGCAACATTTGGAAATGAAATACAGAGGACGAAGAAAATGAGCAAATTTTTTTTTTCTGTAGTGAAAATTACATAAATTTCCTGTAACTGGAGTTGTTCTGAATTATTTTATTTATAACTCTGTACAAATTGCGTTTTGAACATAACCATAAATTTCATTCAATTTCCCATTCAAACTGTCAAAAGTTTTCAACTCCGTTTTCGAGAGCGTGTCTTTTATCACCTCCCCAATTCCATCCATAGCGTTAGATTCTAGGGGAAGGGTTTCTGTCTGCGCTTTTTTTCCCTCTCTCTCTCTCTTTAAGAGTAGCGTAGAGAAAAGGGCGTTGAGTGTGGGTGGTTTTTGCATTTTTCCGACTTCCTTGAAAAGTCCTGCGCCGCAGTCGTTGTCGATTGGTCATTGGATTGGGGGCCCTCCTCCTCCTCCTCCCGAGACGGCTGGCCGGCCCCGACGCAATCGGGCTCCCCGACTTCTGCGGTTGGCATACGTGTAATCGCCTCCGTACAATTGCTCGCTCGCTCTCTCGTAACGCTTCATTCCCATTCATAACTAGGAACGCAATTCACAAGGCGTGAAGAGAATTCGAAGCGCGTTACTTCTGCCGGCTGACCGCCATATTTGATTCCTTGCCTTTCAATTTTGCATCGGTTGAACGCGACAATTCGACCGAGCTTGGAACCACCGCGGGAAAAAAAACTGTAAAGTTTGAATTTTTTTCTCTCCTTGGTGAATAAAATGGAATCACCTCCGTAAAAGAGTTTTTACTCCAGTCATGGGTCTAATGGCCGAATCTATCATAAAAGAAAGACTAGAGGATGAAGGGGGTGGGCTATAGGGCGAAAAAGAGATAAAGAAAGAGTTTTACCCTATTTTTGATTCAGTGAATTTTTGATAAAAATCTAAAGAAAAAATGTTTTTTGAAAATCTTGCATTTATCAATGAAGACCAAATTTATTTTCATAGTCACGTCACCTCAAATCTCAAATTATTCATATAGTATTATGATAATCTCAAAACTCAAATTATTTCTTTTGATGTAGAATTGAGATGAGCAAACATTTCCTGTACACAGCCTTAAATCCCTTCTATTTTAATTTTTGAATGATTTGCAATTAAATTTGCTAATTAATTATATGATTTGCTAATTTTAACAAGAAATTAAGCCTCCCGAGGAAGGTATAGGAAAGTAGCGAAAGTTCTGAGTTCATCTATTTTTACCCTTTTTTTTCACTTTTTACCCCCTCCCCAATTTTTTGAATCGAAAAATTGATTTTCTTGAACGTAGTATTTAGAAAGTGTAAAAGAGCTCTATCTTCTTTCGTTTCTCATCATTTCCAATCGAAGGATATATGACATACCATATGTTGCCATATTTCTAAAGACCAAGTACCACCACCCCCACAATTCCGACCCCATTGGGACAATTTGGCCCAAACTTCATAGTAATGTTGATCTTGCTTAGAGGAATCTGCATACCGAATTTCACTCCTTTTTATGCATTAATACGCGAAGACGTTCTGGTCCCCTATAATTTCCGCCCCGAAACTCTGATCCCAGTGGGCCAATCAAAACCAAACTAAATAGTTAAGGTGCACATGCCCATAGTAAGCTACATTCCGAATTTCAACCTTCTACTTCAAAAAATGCGGAAATTATGAAGGGGACGGACAGACAGACGGACATTGTGAAAACAATAAGTAGCTCCATTCTTCCGCTACTTAATAAAATAAACATCTTGCTTTAAAAATATTTTATAATATTTGCTGAAAAAATATATCTCTTAAGGGACATATACAAGGAAATTCTAATTAAATGAAACTACTTTACGCCTTTAGTGCAAAGTAACAATCTACAATACATTGTACATGTATTACAGAACAAGAAATTAGGCCTCCCGAGGAAGGTATAGGAAAGTAACGGAAGCCCTGAGTTCATCAATTTTTTTATTCCTTCATCTGCACTTGTTAACCCCCCATTTTTTAAATCAAAAATTGATTTTCTCGAACCTTGTATTTAGAAAATATAAAAGAACCCTATCTTCTTTCCTTTCTCATTATTTTCGATCGAATGATATATGACATTCCATATGTTGCCATAGTTCTAAAGACAGTCATTGCCACCCCCATAACTCCGACCCTATTGAGACAATTTGGCCCAAACTTTACAGTTATGTTGATCTTGCTTAGAGGAACCTGCATACCGAATTTCATTCCTTTATATGCATAAATACGCGTAGACCTTTTGGTCCCCTCTAATTTCCGCCCCCGAAACTCCGACCCCAGCGGCCCAATCATAACCAAACTAAATAGCGAAGGTGCACATGCCCATAGTAAGCTGCATTCCGAATTTCAACCTTTTACCTCAAAAAATACGGAAATTATAAAGGGGACGGACAGACAGATAGACAGACGGACATCGTGAAAACAATAAGTAGCTCCATTCTTCCGCTACTTAATAACGTGTCAATGAATAGGAAAAATTCATGAAAAGTTTATATTGTGCTTGATGCGCATGCATTATATGGTCTGCCCAGGGGCTGTTATTGGAAAATGGTACTGCCTTTGACTTGATATTTTACAGTTGATCAACCCAAGGTCTATAAAAGACGAGGTCAACCAGCTGATCTGCTCATACTCCCTGTGGGTTTTTTTATAGGGGTTGGTGAACGTCGATGATCCTATAACAGTAGCTGATTGGATGCCTTTAGTTTCTTTTATGTCAAGTAATTTCCTTATTGGTTAGCCGCTGCTATATTAGTGGCCTTGTTACCTGTTATTTTCAGTTTTTGTTTCTCATTGAAGGAGACACAGACCTCCGAAATGTATATATGAGGCTTGTTTTTATAAATTCATTTTTGTAGAATAGTGGTTTCTTATCGTCTGTTGTTATTAAGAATCGTATATTTTATTAAAATTTCTTGTGAAACTACTTTAATTATTTGGTAAAAAGTAAATGTTTATTACAGAAAAAGATGTAAGGTATCATTGTATAGGAAAATTTAAAGTTTACCTATATCCCAATGAATCACAAGCATTTAATATGGGAGCCGTGTGTCGAATTGCGAGCTTCCAGGTGATATCCAGTTTTCAATACATGGACCAACATGGCCACTGATGCTTTCAGTCGTAGCAATAATTCGCTCTTTTATTTCGGGCAGATTTTATAGCATAGGTGGAACACTAGGATGAAAACAAAAGAAGTATTCCCAGAGAAGATAGTTCGCAATAAGCTTTAATGAGGACATTCGAAAAGAGAGGGTAAAAACCAGGATGAAGGTGCATATCTCATATATTAAAAATGGAAAACGTGGTTATCTCCGCGTTTGCAGACTACATCTTAAAAGAAGCCCATAATTTCTCGACAGATTCCTTTAAAATTATCCACTCTATAAAGATAAAAAATTGCCACCTTTCCTGGAATCTGTTCAAATTGCCAAACACAAGCCATGCAATCTGCTGCGGAATAAGGACGATGGTCCTATAACAGTAGCTGATTGAATGCCTGTATTTTCTTTTGTTGTCAAATGATTTCACTTTTTATTTCTCACTGATGAATAAGACAGACAGCTCCGAAATATAAATATTACTTTAGTTTTTATACAGGATATCTCTAAAGTGAACCAATAGGCAACTTCTAAAATAAAAAAAATGCTCATCAATTTAAACGAAAACTGTAAAAATGTTATGTTGAAATAAAAACATGGAGGGGGGGGGGGAGAGCTGTTAAAAATACAGTATACAGAAGTCAACCAACAACACCTGAGGATATGCAGTGCAGAATCCGAGCTATGTGCAATGCGTTGGAAGAGGGAATGATACTGCATTCAGAAAGGTGTCTTACAGATGTGCATAGACCAAGAAGGACATGTGAACATTTATTATAGCAACATTTGTTATTATATGTTTCCAATGATCAAAAATGTCATGTTCAAATAAAAACATTGCTATCCATTTTATAATCCATTGTGTTTAGGAACAATTTCTCTTTTTTGTCTTTTTCTTAAATCCAATCACACCACAGTTTCACTGCCTTTGTCTCCTAAACGGTTGTATCAATTGAAAAAACACCAAGAATAAAACATTTCTCAAATGTTATGGACCATCTTAAAATACCATTAAAAATATGGGTTTCCATTGCACATTTCAAAGTTGACTTCCTTATTCGAAAATAGCTTCGGCTTTTTTTGGAAATGGAGTACACCTAAAAACCCCTCACATAAAATAATTCTTCTATTGAAAGTACTCTGTCAGATTTGCATTTTAGAAAATGGCTGTTGGTTCACTTTAGATTTTGTTTCTTGTCGTCTTTTTTTCTTAACCTAACGTCCTTTGGCTGTTTTATATTTGTATTACTTGTTCTTAGGTTTCTGGTGTTGTATGACTCGTATTGTGTGCTGGTAACGAAAATGATAATGACGATTTGGTTCTAGTTGTTGAGACATTCACATTAAAACATCATCTTTGTAATGCATTTCATGCGAAATTTCGTGCAGTAATGAAAAAGGAAATAAAAAAAGCAGATACAACAATTTACTACATTATTGTTTCAAACGAGGTACAACAGTTTACCACATCTAGACCATTTATCCATGGGTGACTACTATTAATTCATGCTCCATAATTATCTCTAATGATTATGATGCTAGAATTAAAAATGCTAACATTAATCACCGAAGTAATCAGTAGCAGAAATTATTCAATAGTGCAATAAACTGCATTTCAAAAGCGATAATGGAATTCGTAATGCGCGCAATCTGAATGTCATCTCATTTTGCAGTAAGTCATGTTGTTTCTTTCGAGCGCTCATTCTGTTCCTTTTCTATCACTTTCCAGACCGCTTACTGATAGGAAGGTTTCCTTTTTGTGTTGATGACTACATCTAATAGCAATCCCCCTTCTCTTGAGGTGCTTCTTTAAGGCTTCCATAGCTGAGAACGAATCTTAAACCAGTCTTAAAGGCTCGTTTAAGGGTATCTTTCTTTTTTTATTTCGCATTTTATAAGACTATTTCTGCACGTAAGAAGAAAGGCGAATTAACTAATAAAAGGTAATGTTATTTGAATAAAAATCCCTTTGTTTTCCCTTCCTTTTCTCCCCTTTCCTTTTACGAGAAATCCAACGAGTAAGTTGACAGACGCCACTGAAGTTTTGCCTATAAAACGATCCCCTTTAGGTTTTATAAGCTTCTTATCTCCGCATGAGATTTACAGACACCAGTAAAAGTTTCTTTCCCAGTTAATTTTGTGATGACTGATTTTAACTTTATAGTTCCTAGAGGGCATTTCTTTGTCAAGTAAGACCATCTGCCAAAAGCCAAATAAAACAAGACTGAAGCCCTTTTTACCTTCGTGGATCTCACACGACGAAAAAAAATTATTAAATGAAATAAAGAACCCCCGTAATGCAATAAATAGTGCTTAAGATAATAAGTCTAGGAAGCGAAAAGATGTCTCCAATTCTCCTATTTATTATAAAAACAGAAATAACATTAAATTTAAGTGAAGGTGTCTTCAAAACATTGAATTTTGATTAAGATCAGTATCAAATTTTTGGTGATAAAATGTTACAGATTATTTTGATATTCGTTTAGAATTGCGCTTAGAATTCGTTGTGTTGCCAATTTTACTATCCCTAGAATGATGATTTTACATAAAATTTTGTGTGCGCATAACCAGAATTTTATCATAATACGGAAACTCTAATGCATATTTGCTTATTAAAAAACAAAGCTACATCATTACTTATTACTAAATATCTACTGCAGATTATTTTTCTTCTTAGTCCCCTCATTTATATTCTCATATAAATTTTAATAAGCGTCTGAAAGTGAAAGCTTACGGTGTTGCATTAGCAGATATCTGAAAGTTTTAGGATTTTCACAAAACAGATACCTCGAAGGCATTCGATATTGTCGAAAATTAATAAGAAGGCGTTTAAATAGATCGGAAATAGGCGGTTGAAGTTGAGTTAAAGTTGTTCCTTTGAATTGATTTCATTCCCTTGTTAAAGATGCCTCGAGTCTTAATGAACACAATATTGAACTGCAAACAAAAAAAAAACAAGTATAAAAAATTTAGGTATTGTTGCTATATAGGATGTCTCACCTAAATTGAATCAATAGCCAACGTCTAAAATACAAATCTGACAGAGTACTTTCAATGGAAGAATTATTGTAATGCAAAAAAATGGTTATATGTACAATAGTTAGTGTTATAATAGATGATCAACCCTTTGTTTTCGTTTTAATTGATGAAAAATTTCTGTTTTCTTGCCTTTTCTTTAAATCTAAACCCACCATACTTTCAGTGCCTATATCTCCTAAACGGTTGGATCAATTGAAAAAATACCAAGAATAAGACATTCCTTAAATGTTGAGTACAATCTAAAAAAAATCATTAAAAATAGGGGTTTCTATTGCACATTTCAAGGTTGACTTCCATATTCGAAAGTAGCGTCGGTTTTTATGAAAATGGAATACACATAAAAACCCCTCACATTGAAAGTACTCTGTTAGATTTGTATTTTAAAAGTTGGCTATTGGTTCACTTTAGGTGAAACCCCTGAATATGCAATTGGCATCGTTCAGAATTCAAATTCCGATTTATATGATGGGTGATAAACGATCTTCCCAATATCTACCCTCTTAACCGCAGAATCTGATGACATAATTTTCTCCATAAAGACCAACTGCGACATTCTTCCTTTTAATCCGATAAAAAAACACACTTTCATGAAATAAAAGTTTTTTTTATTACTGTTATGTTTCGAGCAATTCTTATAAAAGGTCTTTAATACTGTAATGAGGATTGTAGGTGATCCGCTCATCGGATTTTGGTGAACTTTTTTGTTTCGTTTAGAATTTGCTGTTGAACAAATGTGCAATTGGAATTTTTTGTGTATCTCTTACGTTTTTCGAGATAGAATTTGGATCTGCCCTAATTTGCATATTTGAGATGATGAAAGGTGCTCCATCAGATAGAGCACCCTCAAGTTCCTATTCATTCCCTATATTGGAATTTACGTAACAACATTAGTATACAAGATAGGAAGGGAGTAACAGATTTTTGACTCACCCTAATAATATTTTTAACAAAACCTAAATAATATTTTGTTGCAAATTTTCTTATTCATTTGCTTACAAAATGGGCCGAGAATAAAATCTAAAAAATTTCGATCAGTCATAACATTCAAAGGAAAAAGAAACGCATTCTACAAAGCACAATATTACAAGAGCAGCCATAAGATAATTTCCCTAGTGATACACTAATCATTAATTTAATATCTTGCTTATTTACATTGCTGTTTTACTTTCGCTTATTAAACCCATATTCAAATCGTAGTTTTAAATGGAGACCAAAAGAGAAAAAGTGCGAATTAAAATTCCTCGTAAGTCGTAGTTCATTATCGGAGAACTGTGTTGAATGACGAATTCTAACGTTTACACAACTATATAACGTCGTAATCTTTAACAGAAAACTAAATAAAGGGCAAAATGGGATCCAAAAGATCCGGCTGAAAACGAATTGGATGAGAGTATCTTAGAAACCCTCAGGACGGAGAGGTCAATGGCGGTGCGTGATGTGGCAAAAAACACTGTATCTCGAAAAGTATGGTGGAGAGAACAAAAAGTCGCAATAACCTGAAGATTTACAAGAACCAGAAAGTTCTAAAGAGGATCAATAAACAAGCCAATGTGGCTTCAAGCGTGAGATATTGCTCTGTATGCGCTTGGTTACTCACAATGGCATCTTCGTTCTAATTGCCTACCTGATGAGGTTCTAGACGATTTTTTAACTTGATTTGGAAAATAAGTTATGGGCTGGCAGGCAATCTGCCAGCGTGGTTTGAAAAGTGCGTTTTTCGCTTGACTGAGTCATTTTCCATCTTTTTATTCTAAACGTCAGTCTTAGAATATGCACCTACTGTCTTGTCTCTATATAGTGTTACGTTACAACGACGTCTAAAGAAAGCCCAAATTGATTTTCTGTGCTCCCTATTGTTTATATCCCATCGCAAATTCTCTAAGGACAATTTATATGCAAGTAATTTATATCTCAAACAATTCATATCTCTAAAATACACGTTATTTACAAAAATATCTATTTACCTGAAAGTAAGGTTACAAGTCATTTTGAAGATTTCAATGCACTTTATGGGTTAGAACTTTATAATAAATGCTCAACTGATAGTCTTCAGCATCGTTGCATCTCTGAATACGGACCACTATTGCTTCAGCAACTCTTACAAGGTTTGCAGTGGGATTTCTACACATCTGCCTTAATCTCGTCAAAAGTGTGTCCAGGTTATCTGGTTTCCTGCGGTGCTCCTTATCTTTAACTGATCCCCGTAGATAAAAATAGAGGGGTGTATACATTTTTTGAGACACCCTGTATCTTGACGATTGTTGCCTTTTTAAATTTTATACCAACAATAACCTATTCTGCTAGTTTCTTCAATTTAATTAAACTATGTATTCCGAAACTGAACTTTAGAGGCACGGCTATATTTTATCCACCCTTGAACAAAAATTGTATTACTAATAAACTCTGTTAAAATCGTATATGTAAATTTAAAGATCAACTTCATGCTTACGATAAATTTAAAGAAATTATTTATAAATTTTATTACAGTTGAGACTTTTTTTCAATTGGGTCATAATCGTAGTTATAACCAAATCAAGAGGAATCATCGTGCATAAGAACCTGAAGATTTCAAGAAATTATTCCTTACTAATTAGAAATTGGTGCTGAAGTCATACAAAACGTAATGAGAGTGAGTCAAAGAAAAATGAAAACCTTTCAGCGACAGGCTAATTTCGTCATAGGTAGTCTAATCTGAATTTTAAAAAAAATTATTTAGAACTAACGTCTCTTCATTTGTGTAGTCTTTCTGAAAATTGTTTTCATACTTTTCGAGACGTACCTTAGTCCAAAAGGAGTTATTTTTTTTTAAATTTAATAATTTCATTAGATTGCTGAAAGAAAGCTGTATATCAGTTACTCTCCTAAGTTCTATCCCAACCAACATGCTAAATTTGAAGCCTCTAAATGTACAGAACTAACATTAATAGATATAATACAATATAAATTAGAGCAAAATAATTTAATGACTATTTTATTCCCAGGTTTGCTTAAACCAATGTTCATAAATTGTTAAAATATTTCAAGTTTAAACGAATCATTTTTACCTACTGTATGTCGTCTAAATGCATAGTGGTTAAACACCCTATGAATAAAAGGTTTTAATCATCTAAAATTAACCAAGCATTTGAATATGGCGTGGAATCGCCGATGGAAAGGAACGCAGCTGAACCATTAGGCCTAAGGCATAAATGAAAGTCATCGATATTTTTAATCGGACACAGGACCCATTTTAAAGGACTATAATCGTCTGTAGTTAATTTTAACCCTTAGAAAAGGTTTATTGATTCCTTTTGCTTTTCCATCTTTGTTGGAACCTAAGTTTAGACTGCTGTGTTCTCAATTCGTTTTCGACGTAGCATTTGAGCTCATTTTGAATCGAACGATTTGTGGTATTGTTGGAGGTAGCATCACTGGGCATGTTGGTTGTAATAGATTAAAAGCATTCATAACACTTATCAAGCTGTCAATCTGCGTTAATATACCATCCAATAATGTTCTGTATAATAAATATATCGAATAAATGGTAATTTATGCTTGTATTTGAGATAATCCAGATCCCTCATTACTCGCCCTTTTCCATAATCATAAATTCGTTGCCTGAAAATTAAATTAAAATTTTGATCTCAGCACGTCTAAAACTCAGCACATTTGTCTGTTTGGATTAGCCAAAGGTCAGTTTCAGGCGTTGACGATGACGAGTTCATCTTTAAAGTGGAAAAAGCAGATAAGGAGTTGATTTCCACGACTGTTTATAGGTGCAGAGAGAGAGCATCCTGTGGAAATGACCGTTTGCAGCGCATAAATTTCGAGCCGTCTGTCAGGAGGGGCCTATCAAGGGATAATCCCTATTGACGGCTGTCTTAACGATATGAATGTGCACCGAGGAGTCCGGGTTGAGATCCGTGTGGCGCCTAGGCACCTGCCTTAAGTAGCTGGCTGCTGCGATGAGCTTAACCGGGCTATCGATTGGAGAATGGAAGATGGGGTAGGGGAAGGGTTCACGTCAAGTAATGGAGGGTTTTAAAAGCCAACATTTATAGGCAGAACTGAATGACAGACAACCCTGCTTATTGCGAAAACTTCATTACAGGGAAAGGTCAGCTTCACGTTTCAACAAGAAACTAATCTTTGAGTGCGCTCCCGTTTTGAATGGGAATTTTTTTTAACCGAGTTTATTTATTTTTCCTTTTCTTATATAAAGTGGAAACATGATTTCTGAAATTTAAGCAGTAGAGGTTATCTTTGACCGTCTAGGGTCGATAGTGTGACACTCTCTCCCCAAAACCTTATAATAGGAAACTCTTGGGAGAGGAGATTTTTTTTTATCTTTTTCCTTTTCCTTTGGCGTTACTGTTGCAGGCGACAGGGGCGCATTTCGCTAATGTTACGATAAATCCAATCTGTTTCCCTCATTTTCTCTCGGCGAAGGGAAGAGAACACGTCATTTTTTCCAGCTTAACTGTCTGTGTTTGCAATCTCGCCGGCAACGGGCGACGGTGATGGGGACCGGGAATCGTACGCCACGCATGCGTAGGGGCGTAATCATTTTGCCGAGCTTTTGTCTTTATCTCCTTGTAAACACTTGGGGAAATGCAAAAGAGCACCAGCCAAGCCAACGAACACGCTACCTATCTGGTAAGCAGGCCAATTAAGAGGTTTTCGGTAATCATTTGTGTTCTTCTTTCT
Organism: Rhysida immarginata; assembly: GCA_023313115.1. Classification (NCBI taxonomy): domain Eukaryota; kingdom Metazoa; phylum Arthropoda; class Chilopoda; order Scolopendromorpha; family Scolopendridae; genus Rhysida; species Rhysida immarginata. The sequence continues at coordinate 1,332,269 of JAHWFO010113396.1, read as the reverse complement.
TGTCTGTTGTAAAGCTAAATTCCATTTTCATCTTCTATAAGGAGAAGAAACATTAAACGTAGTTAATGAAACCCTAAAAACACTTTTTATGGGGTTTTAAAAACGAGAATAACAAACTATACGAAAACATCATTTCAAATGAGCTTCTCTTTAGTTAATGTGTTCGAAGACTTCTCGTCTCCGTCGCAGCAGATTGTGTTTACGCTGCTCCTCATTCTTGGCGACAGATAGTTCACTGAAAATATGTTATCTCAAAAAACAGAGCTTTTCTCCTTCCACAAAACTTGGAAAATAAAAATTCCTCTCAGTTTTATCTTTCAACATTTATAGTTTGAATCTTCGAAGTAACGATAGCTTTACGGCTCTTATCTAAGCGAATAAGCTCAGTTTTCACTGTAGTGACCCTGATACGGCCTTTGACTAGCCTAATATCAAATTTATGAAATTAAAATTTAATAAAAAAGCATTCGTTCACGCTTACAAATATTTAAAAAATTATTAACAGATGTTACAGCAGTTATATTTGAATGATTGAAACTATCTTAAAAGTTGATTATGATAAAAATTCATTTATTATTTCATCTTTAACAACAGATAAAAATAAATATTCAAAAAAAATCTACAGGATGTCTACACCGAAATACCCTAAATTTATATTCTTATTAAAAATAATGATTGTAAATGGATCTAATAGGGCTTTCTCACACAATACCTCAGGAATGTTAATAGTTAATCTAAAATATCTAATAATAAATCTAAAATGAAGTGAAAAAAATTACACAGCCTGGACTCGAACCAGAGACCTTCGGGTTACGGTCCTTCACTATTTTTTACATTTACTTATTAAATAAATATTTAGGAAAACATGGATTTTTGAAACCATACTTTCAGTGTTTTATATTATTTTTTGTAGTAAAAATTTGTATATTTGATTTATTATATTTGAGTATTTTAACGGTTTCTTCAAATTCAAATTTGAATTTCTTTTGTATATGTAGCATCTACTCGTTAAGATCTTTACAACGACACCCCATATGCCCTAAAAATACGCTTAACAAAATCTGAATTTAAAAATTTTTTTTCGTTAACATATGTTATCGGCGCTGAATAATTGCTACGCGTCCACTGACAGAACGGTGGCTCAGCGGTCATGTGATCGCCTCTGATGCCCGAGTACGTGGGTTCGATCCCGGCCGAGGACGACGAGGTTTTTTCAGGGGGAAATCCTGAGATCACGCACTTCCTTCGGAAAGTAAGTAAAGCCGTTGGTCCCGTGTAGTCGTTTGCCGGCTGCACGTTGACGAACCCTTGCGAGGCAAAATTTGCGGCCCCTATAACGCCGTCCTAAAATGACCATGGCAGTTGAAAAGGACGTTAATACCAAGCAAACCAAACCACTGGCAGAAATAACTCAGTTATTTAAGTTCTTGAACTTTAATATCCGTTTAATTTCAATTGTTAAACTGTGACGTTATCACGTGTTATGTAGAGATTTTTTTTTGGGGGGGGGGGAATTGGTTAATGGGAATATAAGAAGGGATTATTTTGTTTTTTAGGGGGATATTGTGAATTATTAATTTTGGTTATAGGTCTTTGCTATGTTGATAAAATTGATTATTTTAGTGTTGGACACTTATAATACTACACGTTTGTAATAGTAGTGGAGGGGAGGTGTTCTGACAGGAAGAGACTGCTCTTTTTGGAATTCATGTGATTTGAGCAGAAATTGGTCTGTGAATTAATTGGTGGGATGAATCATTGGATTGTTTTAAGGATCGTTTGTGTCATGGAATAAATATGGAATTTATTGCTATTATGTTAAACTGTGTTTTTGGTTGATCTTTGAGAAATGCGAGAGGAGGCCGGATGCTTGGCTACTATAAATTAGATCGTGGGAAATTGAAAGTCATGACAGGGAAGAGGAAGAACGGGAAGCGCAGGTCGTAACAGTTCCAATGCTATTCAAGTGAAATCGAAACAGCGCCACTGGTCTCCAACGGCCAGGCCGCTAAGGAAGGGAACTTCCGCTGTTGAAAAACCCTCCCTCCGGCCTTCATATGGTGCTGCTCCACAGGCTTCTCCTATACCCCTCCCCACCCGTGCTGTTCTTTTGACCACCCTCTCGTAAATACTATTTTATTCCGTTCATTTAACGTTGGGCGTACGTATCTCTTCATGTTCCTAATGTGTTCTTCTTCTGTTCTGAGTTGTAACGTGTCAATGCAGCACAATCTGGCACCGCCTGTCTTGACTTGTCGGAGAAAAAAATAAAATCGGGCACTTAGTTGCTGGATTCGCTGATGACATTCGTTGAATAGAAGAACAACTGCCATGAATGCGCCGCGCAGAAACGGCTCTTTGAAGAAAACCAATCACCTTGTAGGAAATTAGATACAAATACAATTTTATCTAAAGAAGGCTAGATTAGAGAGAGTAGAAAATAACTGCTCCAATCTTGGAATTTTATGTTCACCTAATAATTTATTTAGTATGTAGTCACTTATTTAAAACTGTATTTTTCATCTAAGGCTCAGTTTCGATTAAAGTCGAAGCGGCCTGGCCGCTTGGATCGCTAATTACATCCGATTTCACTAAATCCCCCGAGCTTCGCTTCCCATTGTAATTCTTCCCTGGTCATGAGTTCTGCTAAGGTGTTGGCTAGAGGAAGGCTGCGCGCTCTCTCCTCTTGTATGGAAATGTTTTTTTTTTGGCTCAATGGAAATTGGAAGGTGGGCTGCATTGATGAAAAGGGCTTCTGTGCTGAATTCACAGTTTGTTAAGTAATCAGATAGCTTCTCCTTTCAATTTTGGGAATGCGCAGACTCATCAACATATAAATATGGGTAAACCCCTTGTTAAGGATGGCATCTCCTTCGAAACCTCGATATGACTTTCCAATTTATATATTCTGTAACCGAAAATTCAAAAGCTCTATTATAGGAGGGGATGTCCGCATCAATCTGATTGACGTTAATCAGATTCGTTATATTTTGTTCTCCATTTTATCTTCTTTGTTTTCATTAAAATGCACATCTTTTACGGATTGCAAGGAGTGAGGAACGCTCTCTAAGTGTTTGTAAATGGAATCTGGACCTAATCAGCATATTGTAGAGTCATTATTGGAAATTGGAAATAAGAAACTGGAAATTGGAACCCCGACATTCTTCAGAGCAAATTTGAGCAAGTGATGAAATTTTATTCAAGTGAGTGGCATGATTAGGAGCCCAACATTGAGAGAGGAAGACGACTACATATTTGAAATCTTCTGTTGAACTTAGGGGTACAGTTTGAGACCTCCAGTGGACTCACTCACTAATCGATCCGGATTATCTTCAGGTGTGTTTTTTGTGCTTCAGTGTGATAAGTGAAATATTCTATGGCCTGTTTAAAATAAAAAGTGTTTTGTGCCCAAGTTTGGATTAAAAGTGATCACAAGTCTGCAGGTGTCTGAAACTACGCAATTGTAAGTAGAAAAGAGCTTTGATATGTAAAATTTCTTTGGTTGTCATGACAAAGGTGTGATACAGAACAATTTGAGAGAACTTTATTAGAATTGAGTTTTAAGTGGTGCTATCTCTATCCTCAGAGCGATTGAAGAGCTTGAGATTTGCTCATTGAATATTTATCTTATTTACATTTATTGAATTTTTGCATATTTATCATAGTTGTAAGTAACTGGGGATTTTAATATTAACTTTCTTCTTTTGTGCTAAGAACTATCAACTTTCTTTTCTTTAGATTTAAGGCTTACATTTAAATTGTTGTATCTCATTGGTATTCTTTTAACCTAGAATAAAAGATGTTTATTTAATTTTAATCCTTGGCCATCTTCTTGAAATAAATAAGTCGCAACCTGCCACTTTTTAAAGAACCCAACCTTTGTCCTTGATTGAGTATTTTCTTGTTTTTTAAAGGATTAATATTGAGCTAGCTGTTTTGTTGAATTCATTGCATTGGATTCTGGTGGTGATTTGATTTAGAGGGGGGGGGGGTCCAATCAAAGAGATATAGGATACATTGGCACCCTTCATGTAAGGCGGTACAATCAGGGGGGAAGGTTACAAAACACGTGCTAATTTTGAGTTGCATAATGTCTAACAATTGAAATCAGAAGCTTAACTGGACACAGTTTATCTTTCTTCAAACAAAGTATAGAAAACACCCACTAATTACGGAGGGGCCTACGTGAAATTTCTTAATTAAAAAAAAATCCAAAAAAACTTTACAAGTTCAGAACTTACATTTAAGAATACAATTCTCGTATCATTATTATCGTCATCATTATCGTTATCATTATTATCGATGATAATAGTTAGTATTGGGAGCAAGGTAAAATTAGGGCATTTCGAAGTAGCCACCTCCCATGTTGAATAAAAAAAGTGCAAAGGAAGCTCAGTTGAAACGAGTCTGAAATGGCTAAAAGCAAGATTTCTGAATACGTATATTTCTCTTTACGGCATCACTCTATTTTATTTCTCAGTATGGCCCTTTATCATGTAAATTGATACTTTTAATCGATTTTAATTTCCATTCAAAAGCAATTAATAATTTTTGATTATTTTCATTGGAACTCATTTTGCTATAAACTTAATTGTATTTGTCATAAGTTATCGATAACTTTTTAGGATGTATAGAAGTTTGCTAATAATGTATTCAAAATATATTAAGAGTTTAAGTGTTAAGAGTTTGTGTTATACATGTATTAAATATTACAAGGGAAGGGAATCATTTCTATGGATAAATATGTACCTGGGTCGTTCAAAAATGATTGTCACTCCCTGATTTCTAAATTCCCAAAAAAATTCCAGATATGAAGGTATATCCAGAGCGTATGAAGGTAGGTTATACTACCGCTGCTACGTCGTAAAGGTAGAGTCCCTGTAAGTAAAAAGAATGTTTTTATTTTACTTACAGGGACTCTATCTAGTAAAGGAAGGATGTTTTACAGTCATAAACGAATTTATGCGGGTGCTCTCGTGGACAAAGCGAGAAAACACGAAAGCAGATGATTACGGGCAACGATGAACAAAATGGTTTCTTTGGAGGGAAGGGGTGAATGCTTTGGGCATTCACAAGAGGTTAGCAGCGTGAATTTAGTCCAACACTGTACTCTGCGCTTAGTCGCATTACCATTGCCATCCTTGAGCTCTAGAGTTCTGCCCCATTGTCCATATTCCTCGAATTTTACGCCTAAATATTTTCAGTTCGATGCAATTGAAAAGGCGGTTGACGATGAGAAGTTTCCTCCATCTTACAGCAGTCTTTAATCCAGGCCATCCAGGGACCCAAATCGTCGGCCTCTGGCCATATAGGCCCTGAATGGACTATTTGGATTACAATAAATAAATAAATAAATAAATTAATAAAAACGACGAACTCTAGGCGACTGTTCAAAAGTGGTGTCGGAATACTCCCAAAATTACTTGCTGCTACAATACTGAAACTACCGGAGCGATGCAAACATGCATACACATTGGAAAGAATGCCTTTAATGTAACCTGAACTCGTTACGTTCAAATAAATGGTTCGTGTGAAAAATTATGATTTATATCATTTTCGAACGTTCTACAATATATGCATTAATTCAACCTATAAGAAAGAATTATAGGTGGTATTACCGTGAACTTCTGAATTGTGTAAAGAAAATCTAACAAAATGTACAGAAATGAACAACTCTTAACGTTTATAATATACGTATAATATATAGTAAATGATCTAATAACAAAATGAAATTTTAAAAAAAAACGCAGTTTGTTTTCGAAGTCGGTGTGCGTGGAGCCGTGGATTCGGTTATTTTTTTATCGTCTTTGGATCTCTTTTGAAATTAGAGCGAATGTCTGTGAAATGAATGAAAAATGAAAGTTTTTTGAAAATATTTCCCAAACTTGTCTATTTTTCTCCCAGATGACATCGTTTCATTGACTTGACAGTTTTATCAAAATCCTTCTCAAGGTTTTCTGGTCGAGCAAACAAAGATTCAATATCTCCTCCCCCTTCCTAGTATATAGTCAGTCCTCCTCCTTTTGTGTCTAAGTTTATTACTCCGGAATGAAAGGCGGACTGTTTGTCAGAGAAAAGAGCAAAACCCCAATTAAAAAATAATTAAAGAGAAACTTCGGCCAATTATAAAGGGTAATGGGGTTAAATAGACTGCGTTAAGGTAAACAAACCTAAAACAGATAATATGTGAAGATAATGGATATTTTTCAGCTCATTAGCATGAATATGGTTTCCATACACAATAGGGTATGCTGGAACGAACGATGCTACAACGAACGGTTTTTCTAAAAAAAAATCAGGATGGTGCAATGTTACGACGAACGTGGTCTTGCCGTTGATTACATCTCAGATATCATCTTTGTTGTCGTTTTTTTTAATTTCAGTTATCTGTTTATTTGTGCCTTCAGTTGTATGATATGTGTATAAGTAAATAAATACATTTTCTAATGAAAATTGGTATAAACCTAAGGGAATATGAACTGAATTATGATTAAAGACAAGAAATTAATCTCCATAAGGAAAGTATAGGAAAGTAGTTTTAACCATTTTTTAACCCCGGTTTTATATTTTTTATCAGAAAATTGACTTCCTCGAAAATAGCAGTTACAAAATCGAAAAGAACTGTATAACATTTTATTCCTCGTCCGTTTCCGATCGAACGACATATCACATGCCATATATTACCATTTTAAAAATATTTTGAAAACAGACTTGCATAAAAAATTTCGCTTCTTTACATAACTATGTGCTGTATCTATTGATCGTCCCCTATAACTTAGGCGGCTCCTGTAACTCTGACCCTAGTAGGTCAATCGAAACCAAACTAAATAGTGAAATAGGACATGGTCACCCACATACTAAATTTCGAACTTCTACATTAAAGGTGACAGATGGACATGAAACACCTATTCTTCCGCTAATTAATAATTTAAAAAAAATCCTAATATCTTGCAAAGCTAATATTTTCATCATGTTTCTTCATAAAAATGTTCAGATTTATTAACCTATGAACTAAGTCGTCTTACTGATGAATTATACAGATGAGTCCCGATTATTCGACATTCCCTTAAACGACGTTCTGTTTTGTCCGACAGAATACCGCAAGGATATTAAAATTTTTCGAGGATCGCAAAAACATTTTAAATATCGCGTTATGTTGTCTCGTTAAACGACCGGCTCTGACGTTTACCTTTTTTAAAGATGGTGTGATTTAGCCGCGGAAAAGCGTACTTCAGTTGGCAAGCAAACTTCAATAACGAGTTTTTTTAAACATGCCTAGGTACGTCTACTTTTTCAATTAAATTGTAGGAAAATGTTCTTTTCTATTATTTGACATTTAGTGACATAAATAAATTTTCTCCAAAACAACCCAGGTTAACTATTTTCATTTATAAAAGTACGTTTCTAACAAACATAATTACAAAAGTAATTAAATAATTTACAAAAGTTTTACAAAAGTAATTAAATATGTTGTTTATGTTTAAACTAATACACACTTAAGTTCAAAAACTGAAAACTTTATTCTTACAAATAAAACTTAATTTCCGTTTTATCCGTCATTCTCGGTATTCCGACACTTTACTTGTATCGGATAATCGGGACTCTACTGTATTAGCCTTCTGAATGATTTAAAAACAATAAATAAACCATTTCTTCGGAAAAAATTCAATTTATAGAATTTGTTCCTGATATAGGTACAGAAATAATTTTTCTAAAAAAATCATGGGAAATAATAAAATGTTCGATATACAGTATAGTGATATATAGAGGCGAGTACTTTATTTTGCGTACATTATATTATTTTAGTTTGTCAATCTTATAATAAAAACTGAATTATATCACAACAGCGTTTAAACAAATGAGTTATGTCTACGTCGCAAGCTTCAAACGACTCAGTGGAGCATTTTATTACGTATTCTATTCCCCAAATGTATAGTGGGAAATTGGTTTGATATTTAATCTATCGCGGTTTCGACATGTCAGTTGATAGCGAAACCTTGGACACGGTGCATTACTAGCTCTAATATGGAAACGAAAAAGGATAGCGAAGGATCGTTTCAAGAAACTCCAGAGGAACGAGGGTCAGAGATGTTGTCAACAACCGCGTTGTCCATGAAATTCAGGGTCAGAGACTGAAAGATGAGCAAGAACATCTTTACCCATAGAAATCGCGGATCGTATCCAGGTTCATATTTCAGAGGAACGAGGAGGCCAAGTTTCCATCAGAAAACAAATCTTAGGAGAATTACAATGTGATGCTTCTTCAAATTCTTGTGCATTCGACTGAACAAGACTAATGTAATGAAGATGGCGCAGTTCATCCTCCACTGGTCATGTGTCGCTAATTATAAAACTAACTATGCAATTGGTAAACCTTTTTAAAGCAATCTGAATTTGGTTACTGAGCCAGTCACTTCTCTCTCACCTCTTTCTTCTTAGTAGCTTAGTTTATGAGTCGAAACTTTAACTTCAAAGTTTTATTCTTTCTTTTTTTCATTTAACTAGTGTTATAATACAGAATAATTTTAATGCTTACGTGATCAGCAACATCAGGCGAGTTCCGCTCATTAATCGAACTCCAACGAATATATCCCTTTCAAAGGAATTCACATCACTTCTTTCAACTATTGTGATTCTATTTACGCTTCAGCAGGATCAAGAATGGGAAGATCCCTGCCATTAGTTAAGAATGCCTTAGGCTCATTTGCACATCATCAACATGATGAACCTCTCGTAGAGGCAGATGTCTTTTTCTCCCTTTAGAAATATCATACGTCTATACAGATGATGCTAATTAGCATAGACTGTCAGGTCTTGATGTGGCTTAATTATGCTGTCAAATGTTTTAGAGGCTGGTTCCAAGTATGCAACGCTCCGCCCCCCCCCTGTGCTTTGAAGGAAATGAGAACGTGTACTTCTTTGATTTTTGGGTGTGAGGATTATATTGTTTTCGACAAATCTTTTTCACCCAAATCGAAAATAATTTTTTTCATTATTGCTAGATTCTCAATAATTAAACAAATTATTTTTCCATATTAAAAATGGTGAATATTAAAAAATGTTTTAATACTAAATTTAATTTAATGCAGTTATATGTATTTTAAGGATATAATAGAAAATACGTACAGTCAGGGCCGGACTAGTATCTTTAGGGGCCCTAAAACTGCACACCTTCCTCAATATAAATCCTGTTTTTCTGAGGATTCGGGGGCCCCTATTCACATGCGTAGTCTAACGGGTCCCTAAGCACGTGCTTAGTCTGCTTATGTATAAGTCCAGCGCTGCGTACAGTTACATGTATCTTTCAAAACGGAAAGAGTAAAAAGTATCCGTTGTAAATTTTTGCATTAGATCAATATAAAAATTATGTAAGGGTATTTTATATGAAATATTTGTTTAATTAGCAAAATTTTTGATCCTTTGCCAGTTTGTTAGCTTGAACAGCGCTAATTTAATTGAACCCTATTTATGCATTTTTTATTCGCCTTGGAAACCGAAACGTTATTCAAAAGCCAGGAAATTGCAAGCGATAGGAGCAGCAGTAAGAGCAGCAGCTTTATTTATTGTGGTTGCGTGAAAGGAATCTCATGGTTTTTCATCGTAATGACTCGATGGTGTCTTGGTTACGATTTTAAATCAAGTCCAACGAAATGCTGAGAGCGGAAGCGAACGTTGTGCGTCTCCTCTTTCGCATTTATGGAAGGGTGGCTTATCGTGACGTCATTTCATCTTTAATTCATTGCGTACGTGACATTTATTATGAAAGTTTACTTTTACTGCGCCAAAACATCTGCTTAAATTTGTACAATGTTGAGAATTTACATGTAATTATAGAGGGTCTTCATAAAACACTTGACGGCAAGGATTTCATTAGAGGCGCTTCGCATGCGCATTTCATAGTTTGTTCACGGAGCACAGATCTCGAGGAATTCCTTTGGCGTCCTCTCCGCTTAATAGGTTTAAAGGACCGCGATTAAGGAAAAATTAGTTAACCGACATTGAAATTGAACGCAAACTCTACCATCAGGAATCCTACACAAAACTACATCGGCTAAATAATGGGGAAATATTATTTAATCGGGAAAATGATTTTGGCTATGCAAGAATCAGAAATAGAGACCCAACGCATTCCAATAAATACGTAAGAATCTAAAAAAAAATTGCGGTAACCATCTTGCCTTATTGAAAATGGTTTCATTAGTGATCCTATCTTGCGGAAAAATTATAATTCTCGATGTCTAATGCAAATGTGCAATTTATTTGCTAGCGGTCTGTGGATGTTAATCGTGTTTTTGTCGCTTTAGTTTAAGAAGAGAGTTATAAGAACTTTTTTCCTTCACAATTTTGTAACAAATTACTTTGCTAAGTAAAAACACGCGTAACTTTCTTTCCATTAATTTCTATGAATTTTAAAGTTTTTACCTTTGGACGTAGGACCTTCAGGTGAAAAATTCGGCCATCAATTTTTATAGCTAACACTCATGCAGTCGCGTTTAAAATTTGAAGAGTTATTATGTGGATTACATTTTGTAGTCATTTTCCCTTCTCGTTTTCTCAAGAAATCTTATAAATCTTAAAGAGTTTTGGTTTATGTTAATCTTAGCATTATTCACGTATTTTCAATGTGCTTAGGTGTAATGCTCCATGAAAGTAATGCTCCCATTTTTAATCGACTTTAAAAAAAAGGTGGTTCTCTGTTTGACCCTTCTATTTTTTTTTCGGTTTTTTTATGCTCGAATGTTTGACCCGTATGTATGTATGTATGTATGTATGTATGTATGTATGTATGTATGTATGTATGTATGTTCGCGTTTTTCTCAAACTACTGATCCGATTTGGATGGGGTTTTCGCTATTCGACTGAATATTTTTCTGGGAAGGTTTTTAACCGACTTCAAAAAAGGTGGTTCTCTGTTTGACCCATGAATGTTTTTTTATTAATGTAGTAGACTATAATTTTTTTTCTTTTTAGTTCGGCACAGCGTTTTTGAAGTCTCTTCATTTTTCTTAAAAACGTTCTTGTTCTCTTCTCGGAAACTAACAATTCAGTGCGTGAAAATTAAACTATACTCTATACAATAATAATGAACGATTTTGCAATTACTATGTAAACGTAAAAGGCTTGTTTGAACTTTCGTACTTTCATATAAGCTTTTGAAGAGATCATTAGTCTCGATCATGAATATCATGAATGTTGTTTTCGACTAAGAAATGAATTTTTGATAAACAATGGCGGGAAAAAAAGAAAATAATAAAAATAAATGCAAATAGAAAATAATGACAAAAAAATTGAATTCAGCTAAAATAAAAGGCATGAGTCATGATTTGGATGCTTTTCTCTGCGTTTTATTTTATTTATTTATTTTTTTTGATTTTATTAATTTTGCTTCTAGTAATTTATATTTAATTCTTTTTGAAAACAATTTTGTTGTTTGTCTTAACTTTAATGAAAACATGTGTTTTGTTTGCATATGAATTACAATAGCCAAAATAAATTCCAATGTAATAAGCATTTTAAAAAAATGTCAAAACGAACTTCCTATCTTCTATTAATAAAATTCGAATAAAGCATGTTTTCTCTGGTTATTAAAAATCAATGAATGTAGCGATTCCTTTATATTCTAAAAAAAATTTCTTTACTGGAGGAGAATTAATTTGATAAATTAACAAAACAAAATAATTTTTAACTCGTTTCTGTTCATCTTAATGTCTTTAGAATATTATAAAAAGGGGATGTAAAGAGAGATGCTTTCATTGGAAAATAATCCTAATTTTGAATTTGGTTAATGCATCGCTTGTTTAATTAAAATGGTAACATTAAATCATCTTAACGTGTAAAAGTAAACCCAAGTTTGTTTTTTTTTTAACATGATAATTTTTTAAGGCTGGATGTAATTCTAGAAAATGCATGATACAAAATGCAACCCAAAAAGCGTTACCGTTAAAATAATTCATAATCTTGTTTTATTGTTGCACATTTAAGCATTGTTGGCGCCGGCTTGAAGTACGCGACGGCACTGAAAAGTCACCTGAGCAACAATTTTTATTTATAATCTTTACTACAAGAGATATTATTAAATATATTGAAAGTGTGGCATCAGATAGCATCATTGTATTTCACTGTCTTACCTAGCTCAATTAGTTCGTTAATTCAAAAAAAATGGCGTGCAAATTTCTAAAATAGCGTAACGTTTTGTTTTTAATCTCTTTGCCATTACAATAAATATATTTTATAATTCACAATTTAATTTATAATTTATTATTTTGAAATACTGAAGAATCAATTAAATGTTGATTTAGGTCTTTTGATGCGTTTCGAAGTCTTCATCAAATTTATAATCTAAGTGCTTCAAAGTGCTTAATATATTTCGACAAATTCCTTCCTCTGTACAGTTAGGAAAAATGGTCCGACCCATAAAAGCGTTACGGGTGATGCATTAATTTTACATCATACAATATACAACCGTCTTGTGATTTTAGATACTGCGAAAAGCTTGCACGTGTCGTATTTGTGATTGTGAGTACAGACGCGAGTAAAGAGACACACCTTAAAGATAGTATGTGTACTTCGCATATTGAGAGACCCGATACCTGTGCTTACATCTCATACTTCAGTTACCATTATTCAGTTACCTGTAGACTCGTACATTGATAAATAAATAAATGGTTTATATATTGTATAAAATATTTATTTATTTGTTGCACCTAAAAACATTATTATGATTCAATGCTTCGGACTGCAGATTCGAAATTAAGTTACTTTTTTTTTTCAAACTATCAAGATTTTTGAAATTTAAAAATTTAAGCAGTCTAATCAGAAAGCTTCGGTTTCATGATTGGGGATTGCAGTTAATATATTGATTGTTTGTAAGTTTTAATTATATATTATTATTTCATTTTAAATTAATTCATTAAAATATGAAACAAACTATCAGGAATGCGTTCAAGGAGTCTCTATGAAACTTATTATGAATCCTTAATTTGTTTTTATAAAGTACTGCATGCGATTTAATTTGAGTTTAGTTTTTATTTTATTTATCATTTTCTGTCCTTTATTTTAAAATATTTGATTGAAATAATTATCTCGAGATTAATTAAAATCTAGACCTATGCGATTAATTAAATCCCGATATTATTCTACACGTATTTCATCTTTTAGCAACGGTACATGAAGATGATTAAACTCTGCTGGGGGAGAAGATATATTCACGCTATCTTAAAAGGAATTTTCAATTATGTTTTGGTTTATTGAATTTACGATATCATATTATAAAAAAACTAATTAAAAATCCTCCCTATGGAATACTGTATATCTAAAATGGGTCTGTAGCCTAGTTTTTAAATTTAAATATATCGTTTACGAACGCTTTTAGCATGCTTTATTGCTAGAGAGGCTCTTAATTTTTAAGTCCGTTCCAATGAGGTAGTTTGCTTTTCAAAAGTGATTCAAAAGTCATGCAACCATATTTCCTGTTATATCTCTTGAATGAAGTAAGATATCAATACTAAATTGGCGCTGTAAGCTACATATTTTATTGTAGGCATTACATCGTTATTTTACAATAAATGTTGAAATTGGGAACCATTCTGTGTCAAGCACAATTCAATTAGACCGCAGGTATTTGTAGCAGCACGTTCCATCCCAGGTGGGGATGGATGAAGTGATGTTACGGATATTCTCCTTTAATCCGTTGATGGTCTTCGGATGGCTTACGTATACACTTTCTTTGAGATAAGCCCAAAGAAAAAAACCTAGAGATGTACTTTGAGATAAGCCCAAAGAAAAAAATCTAGAGATGTACTTTGAGATAAGCCCAAAGAAATATAGATAAGGAGGTTATAATTGATGTCATAATCAATTACTGAACTGAACGGTGTATTTATTCCGCATCTTGCATTTTTCCGTAAGTTTATGAGAAAAAAAAATACGGCAACTTAATTATGGGGAAACTTTTAAAGAAAAATCCCATATGGCATTTCAGGAAATTACGAGGGCCATTTCAAAAGTATTGCATAATTGGTCTGTAAGACCGTTAAAGTGGCGTCATTGCATTAGTTACGAGCCAGACTTCAGTTTTAAAAGTTTTATGTGTACAATCGTTTTATAAAATGGAATTCAAGTCAGATTTCCTACATCATTACTGAAACTTTATGAGGAATTCACGAAGTGTCAGATGTATTCCCCGGCAGCCGGTGAATTGGTTCAATTGACGAAGCTTCTGATGAGTTGACCCGAGTAATCTGAAAACTCAGCAATGAAAGTTTCCTGTCCGGAAAACAAAACCTGCCCATATTCTGGGAAGCTGTGATGTAACAATGGAGGTTACATTGAAAGACTGCAAAGTGATTTTGTAAAATAAATTTGTTTTTTTTTTCGATTTATTCTTATATGGTTAAAAACTTTTGAAATGGCTCTCATATTTACGTAAAAGCCGGCTCGGTGGCCGAGAGGGTTAAGGCGCAGGTCTTTCCGCTCTCGAAACTGTGAATGGATAGCAAATGTCCACACAGTCACCAGAAGTCGATTTCGATGGAACTCAACAACAACATTTGCGTAAAAATCTGATACGGAAGGTTCAAATTTAGTTACAAGTTAGTTACGAATGTTGCCGACTAGTGGCGCTGTACTCTGTACTCGCACTACAGAATCCGAGAAATAGGCTATAAACTGTCCTTTGTAAGCGACCATTGCTATCACATCACAATCGATTCAAAATGTGCACCTTTCGACCATAAAGATGGCACAAACGAAGATTGAAATTTTCAGTACGCTACGTACAGGGTATCAAGTCTCTTGATATGTAGAGTAAACAGAGCGTCTATGCTCAAAGTGCACCTTCTTACTCGCGTCTGTGCTCAAAATCGAATGTGGACCACAAACACGGCACGTAAGCTTTTCGCAGTATCTAAAATCACAAAACGAGTGTGTTTTGTATGACGCAAAATTAAAATTATAACCCGTAACGCTTTTTTGGGTCGGAACATTATTCTTAACTATAGAGAGGAAAGAATCTGTAGAAATAAATTAAGTTCTCCAAAGCACATAGAAATTCAACACGCGCATAAATTAAAAATAAGATGAAGGCTTCAAAAAGCATCAAAAGATCTAAATGAGCATGTAATTGATTCTTCGATGTTTCAAAATAATAAATTAAATTGTGAGTATTAAAATATATTTATTGTAATGGAAAAGTTTATTCCAATACACTGAAAGCAAAACGTTAGGCCATTACACGAATTTGCTAAGTAAGAGAGCGAATTACAGTGGCGCTATCTGTTACTATATTTTCAATATATTTTAGAATAACTCTGTAGTAAAGATTTAAATAAAAATTGTTGCTCAGACCACAATGGTCGCGTGCTTCAAGCCATAAATGTGCAACAATAATGTAAAGCGGTTTCCGTAACGCTTATTTTGGTCGGCTTTTGCATCATGGTTTTTGTAAAATGAGTCCAAGATAAGTAAAACATAAGGTATGCTCG
>JAHWFO010113396.1:1271558-1316387 GCA_023313115.1 Rhysida immarginata | reverse complement strand
CCAGAGCCCCTTAGACAGTGATCGAGCATACCTTATACTCTATTTATCTTGAAATATGAGTCCAGCCTTAAAACATTATCATGTTAAAACGACCTCAGTTGGTCGTTAAAGACTGAATTACAATTGGCTTTATTTCCGAAATTTTTTTGGAGGCAAGGACTCCAGAATTATAATTCTTTAAAATTATAACTTTTTAATGCGAATTAAATTAATTTACTTGTATGCTACTTGTATTCTACTTTTGTCGTTATATTTTAATTAAAAAAACCTGTGCCTTGATTAGATGTTTAGCTTTATGTAAGATATTGATCAATACATTTGTCATTATAAAAATAGGGTATGAGAATCGCTGTTTCTAGAGGTCATACGAAATACAGTAGCAAAAAAAAAATGGTAATATGAATAGTGAAAAAAATGCTTGCTAATGAATTGGTTGTGCTTTTTGAAAAATAAAAAAAAAGCTTTTTGCCCGATAACCATTTCGAGCTGGAGCAAAATGTTCCATGCCATTTGCAGGATGCCAAAATCACAGACGTTGGGTTGATGAATTGCTTTACTTTTGCGAATGTCTATGACAAGAGTGAAATGTTTTATGAATCGTTAATGTTTTCCCATTTTGAAATGTTTTGGGAGCCCGCTATCGTCGTCGTCTATTTTCTCCCTTTAAGCTAGAACTTTAACTTTTCCTCGGCACTTTCGTCTGGTATTCACGATAGGAATTGGCTAAGGTTTTCTGTGAAATGTTTTAAACCGATAGAATCACCGTTATCAGGCAGTTTGAAAGGTAACAGAAGGTGGCGGCGGCAACAACAGCCAAGTTGCCAATTCCCCGCGAGAATTCCAAAACTTTCGTCTGCTTGTCTACTTTTGCCGAGCCGCTAAATAAAAGATTGACTCTCGAGCACTGATATTATAGGGTCTCCGTCCACCAACAGATCTTGGAAAGATGATTTACTCAGAACACGTTCGGTTTCGATTACAAGGGAAACATACTGACAAGTGTGGATAATCCTGTAATTTATTACGGGCAGACGAAGAGGCGCTCTCGCCCGCACGATTCATGAATCCGAAAGGGCGGCGTCTGCCTTTTCCCTATGTCATCATTTTCACACCCGACGGCTTCGGATGTTTGATCAGCCGAACAACACAATGGCAAGAAAATAATAGAAATATAGCGGCTCATTTCGCATTGGAAATCTATGAAAGGAGGCGACGTGGAGGGAAAAGAAAAGGGGGAAAAAAGAATTGGGAGGTGAACAAAAAAAATAACATTTCTCTTCTATCTCTTTTAATGGAAAGCCACACCTGAAAATATATCAGGCACCTCATCTATTGTGCCAATGGAGCAGCCCGTCGTAAAACATTCATGAATTTTGGACAAAAATCGAACAGATGAAAAGAGTAATTATTCGACGACGGGATTTAAGAATTGATATATGTATGCCTTTAAACATCACCCCCTCTGGGCGATAATGTATTGAAAAAGAAATTACAAAATCAAAAATAAAGAATGGTCATACTGAAATTATTTATAAATCAGAACTGACTAATAGAGAAAATCCAATCTACAGATTTTAAAGTGCGCCTTGATCAACTAGTGACGTCATTAGGTTCACTTGAACGCAGGCAGTATATACAAAATGTCCACATAGAGTTTAATTTCTTCAGCATACTACAATTAGTTTCTCGTTAAACAGGAGATCCTCGCTACTGACATTCGCCACAGGCTTCAGCATGCATGTGCATGGACACTAGCAGTTTTAGCAAATGAAAATATTTTAAAGATGTAAACAAGAACATCTTAAAGATGTAAACATGGGTGATCAGCCTCGTACGGTCACCCGTGGAGTAAACATAATCTGCTGGAATTTCTTGAACCTGGGCATATCCTTCTGCCACAAGTTATGTTAAAACACTTCTTTCCAATAAACACACTGGAAAGAAGTGTCCGCGATGGCTCAGTTGATACGAAGGTCGTTCATAAAATTCGTATTAGTGTATGATAAAACGAAAAATATTTGTCCAAAGTATGTCTTTAGAAATGAGTACGATCCTGAACAGTTATTTTTGTTTAAAAAACCTTGCTGTATATTTCCGCACGATGCCGCCAAAGGGCCAAAACCAAATAACGCACCCAGTTGAAGTGCGTACTGTTATTCGTTTCCTGCGTTTAAAGGGAAACAATGCGAAGGAGATTCATGATGAATTGATTCCCGTGTATGGTAACAGTTTTAAATTGGCGTCGACGATTTCAGTGTGGTCAAAGAAGCCTACAGGAAGAAGCACGAATTGGACGACCGTCCCTCAAAGAAGAACCAGGAATTGTGGAATAAGTGAAGGCCGAAGGTGCTCGAAGCCCGACGAATTACCGTCGAGGCCATAGTGCTGAAGGTTTACATCAGCCATGGGTCAGTTTGCAACATCCTTCATAATGATCTTAACCACCAGGCACCATAAAACTTGCAGGCGATTTGGGGTAAGAAAGTCCACTTCATGCCCTTTGCTCCCCAGACCTCGCACTCACTTGAAGAAACCACTTCGTGGCAGACGCTTTTAAAGACGACAACGAGGTGATAACTGAGATGGAACTCTTCCTCAAAAGCCAAAAAGAAGGCTTCTTCAAAGACGGACTCCATCAGCTCACCTATCGTTTGGAAAAATGTGGCGTCTTAGATGGAGGATATGTAGAGAAGGACTAAGCTCACGACCAACTCTTGTTTTCATTGTATTATTTTTCCTTAGCATTAATAAGAATTTTATGACCGACCCTCGTAGAGGAGACGAGCTAGATACTAGTGGTCCCTGGTTCGAATCCAGGTCGCGAAATTTTTCCTTTTCAATTTTATTTAATTTCCTAAAGTGGAAACATAGCTTCAGTTATCAAACCATCATTTATTGTGAATTTTCACCTGATTAATGATGGCTTAGAAAGGAAGAATTAGCGCCCTGCGAGCCAAGTGCCAAAAAATATTGGGGTTCAAAAAATATTGGTGGAATAGTTGGTAGAGAGAAACGAGTTAGGTTCTCTCAAACTATATTCACTCTTCCCCCCTCCTTGAAACACAACTTCGCAAAAATGCACAAAAAACAAAAAATACACGACTTTCCACATCAGCGATAACGTGCAGATCAGTAATACTGAAGATGACACGTAGCGCAGCAACAGCGTAGGACGACCCATTGAGAAGGAACGATATTTTTCCAGGAACTTTTAGCTCGTAGGTTGGGAAGTTCTTGTCCTTATCCCGCCTACAGCTCCGACATATAACATTCCGGCAATCATCTTTATGGTTTTGTGACATAACAGATATAAGGCCAACTCGGGAGACGACGAAAGGCATTCAAAAAGCAGTGCATCAAGCATCCAGAACAATGGGAAGAATGTTTGCAATGTAATGGAGACTATGTCGAAAAGTGAAGGAAATTGTGTAGATAAAGATGATAAACTTGATTTTTCTGTATTAATAAGTTGTAATTTATAAAAAGTTGTTGCGCATTAGCTTTCAGTATATGATCCTCGTATTTCTGGGAAAAGGTCTGCATTAAGGAAGCCAAGAAGTCGAATAATGTAGAGTGCCGGAGGAGTTTCTAATGTTTGCATTTTGATGATATTTCAATTTTTAACATTTAAATTGGTTTTTGCTCTATTGGAATCTTCAAAAAAGTAAAGAAAGTTTGTTTTTTTTAAATCAAAAGAGAATTTTAGCCGGTATTGCAGTATAATGGTAAATTTTTTTCGGAAGAAACTTAATCAAAATCTGCCCGCTAATTTGATCTCGTTTAAAATATTTTTAATTAGAACTTAGCTTAAAGCTAAATTTCATTGCCTCTGCTTAGTTATTAATATAAGCATAAATATTTATAGATAGACTATTAATTCAGAAAATTACATTTTTAATATCAACGACGTTATTCAATAATTAATGACCCTTCCATAATTTCAAAAAGTCAGAAATAATGACAAGAATTTTATTCGGATAATCAGTGGCCCGAATTTGGAGCCCGAATTTGTTACGCTCGAAATACCTTTAACTTCAAATTTGCATGTTATTCATTTAGGAAAATTTAATCTGCAAATGAATTTTCATTCACCTGCTACTTTTTCTGTAGGTATAATAAACACAAGACTTCCAATGAGTAGGCGCATAGCCAGCATTAAAGATCGGCCGAAGCGTGTTTAAAAAATGCCCGTCGTCGAAATTGGTTTTGCCAGAGGCGTTAAAGAAAGACTCTTTTTCATTCAGATTGGCGAGGACGGTCGTCATTAATTTTAGTTTTCATTGTAAAGTGGTTCGTCCAACCTCATTTTGTTAGGGCCTCATGCATAACGTGGCTGTTGCTGCGTGATTACAGGGGTACAGGGGTCGTTCTCGCCTCCTTTTTATATTAGTGTTTTGCCTTCGCCAGAGTCAAGGCCAGTTGCCTCGTCTCTTCGTGCCAATTGCAATTTTCCTTCCATCCTCCCATTTTACTTTTTTTTTCTTTGATCTTTTTATTTTTTGCCTCGTTACCCGTCTTGTCGTCTTCATCGCCTTGTGGCAGAAGCGAGAGCGACGCGAACGCCCTAACACAGTGGCCGAGAAGCGATATTCAATATTGTAAACAAGCGGAGGAGAGTGATTGTGCCAGGCCTAACTTCGCAGTTAATTAACTTTTTATTGACGTTTTATGACGCCTGTATTAAGTTCAAGTACTGGGTTTGCATAAATATTTACTCCAGCGACTGCATTGAAGTTTTCTCCACCCTCTTCCTCCATTTCCTCCTTTTTTTTCTTTTTTTAAATTTTATTTCACGATGATGTTCCTCTTTGCAGTGCAAACCCGCCATCTTTTCTATTCTCGAATCTTTCATTCTTGACTACAAGTTATACAATATTTGACACATTTGCTCCTTTACTAATAAGAATGGCACGGTTTCGATTAAGTGTCACAAAATTTCCAAAGCACATTAAACGCCCGATATTTCCTACACCAAAGCAGAGCTTCATTTATAAGAAGTTATCTGTCATCATCTTGCAATCAATCATCGGACCGTCACATCCTTGGCGATCAATTTAAGTATTGGCTTATCTCCAGTATACTCTGTAGTGCATACGGTTTTGACTTCTCTTCTCTCTTCTTTCTTTCTTTCTTTAAAATTACACATTTCACAAGAAATATGATAAAACCAGTTGAGAATGTGCGAGCTTGCATTACCAAAACGAGCTTGGAAGTTCATGAACTTTAGACATTCAAGTCAAATTTATCGATGATTCCAGAGATAATGGGCCTGTCTTTGAGATATCCCTCTTCTACTTTTTGATGTTCTTTAAGAATTCGAAGTCAGAACTTCATAAAAGCTAAAACACACGCACAGAGCGCATCAACTCATTGAATTAATTGAAAAGGAATACAATAAACTAAGAATTGAAATGAAAACAAGGAAAACTAATCAAGGCTTTCACTGACCATTTTTAGAGATATGGGAGAGTTGCATAAGCTGGGACAAACCGATTTTAAAATTTTTAAGCTGTTCTGTGTGCCGCTTGTTGTTAGTTTTAAGATCTTCGTCGAAGGAGGCAGCCGTTGTGTTATCGTTGAGGCCGAAGCTGCAGCCGATTTCCCACAAAAATCCGATAAGTTATATTCATCACCAAGTAAAATGTCTCCAGTGTCCCTTGCTAAATGAAGATAGAAAGAAGAACTATGAATATCCTATTTTGACTGGTATCAGGTCGTTGCATATCAAATGTCGGATTGCAGAGGTCATCTTTAATGGCCCTCTAGAAAGGACACCTTCACGCGTACTATTCGAAATAACCCCCATTGCAATCCAAACATTGTTGCCAACAATTTGGCAGCTTCTCGAGCCCTCTCCATAGAATCCATGGTCACGGGACTCAATAAACTCCCGGAATGCGTTTTCGACGTCTGCTTGGGTTAGGAATGTTTTCCTCCGGAGAAAATTGTTCGGGCCCTGGAAAAGATGGTAGTCGGTAGAGGTCCGGAGAGTACGGGGCGTGAGGAAGCACCTCGTAGCCCAGAGCCTGTAGCGCCTGCACGGTCGTTGTGCAACGTGCGGACGCGCGTTGTCATGCAGCAGAAAGACATCTTTGCGATGCACAAGTGCAGATTGTTGCTGACATAGTTTTGTGTGTATACGATGCAGTTCACGACAGTAGATCGCAGTGGTGATCGTCTCCTCCTGCTGCAGGAAGCTGTAATGAACTACATCACGGATATTCCACCAAATTATAACCATGAGCTTCCTGGGGTGCAACAGGGGTTTAGGGAACCGTCGCGGGGGGTTCATCACCATCCAGCCACTGTGCTGGCCGTTTCCTATTGTCGTATAGGAGTCATTTCTCGTCGCAGGTGACAATGCGATCAAGAATCCCCGCTTATTCATGGCGCAAAAGCAATTCCGTACACAAGCCCCAACCGACACTCTTTTTGATTTCAAGTTCACGTGGGACTTCAACGCGTCTTCCGTAAGTTCACGTGGGACTTCAACGCGTCTTCCGTAAGTTCACGTGGAACCCATTTGTCCTGCTTTTTCACCTTGCCGATGGTCCTAAGGTGTCTACTGACGGTCGACGCTGATACAGAATAATCCTCTGCAAGGTCCCGAACAGATTTTGACGGGTCCTCTTCCACAGATCGCTTCAGATCAGCGTCATTCAACACGTTGGGCGGTCTGCAACGTGGCTCGTTTGCTAGGTCCGTCACTGCCGCCCGGAATTTTCGGAACCAACGTTGGACAGTAGGTTCGTTTATGGTGCCTACACCGAATACCTTATTGATGTTTCGAGAGGCGTTGGAGGCAGTATGATTTAACCTGAACTCGTAATGCATTATCACACGTAATTCGTATGAAGTCATGACTATCTTCGCTTGGGTTCAAATGCTATTAAATAACGTTGCAGACATGCAAATTTCAGGCAGATGGTCGCTAATAAGTTTATCTCTGGGAATGTCCAACTTTGTTATGGGTATTTGCTACTAAACGTGGAAACCGAAGCGCGGAACCCACCTCGAAATCCGACATTTGATATGCAACGACCTGATATATAGCTGGGTTGTTTTCATAGCAATTAGATTTTTCTGTGGTGCTAGATGATGTTCAAAGTTACCATTTTCCTAAGTCGGGAATGTTTCAATTTCCTATTGTGTATCCAGTGAACAGAATAGGCGCATGAAACCTGCATAACCACAGGCAAAGTCCGTTTTACTCAAAAAGAGAAGATAATAATTAAACTTAAGAAACTCTTCATAGATATCATAATTACAAAGTAGAAAAGGAAAGGAAAGATACGGCGATCTGGACTCTAATCAGGGACCATGCCTTCCTAAAACCGCTCTTACCAAGTGAGCTACCGCGGACAATGGACTGCAAAGCTGTTACAATATGTCCATATGGGCTTCCATAAAGTCACAAATAGCTCAACCAGCAGAGCAGATCTCCGACTCGAAAATTAGGAATCCTCCTTATCCTTAAGCCATCAAATAATTGGTGAAATCAAATTCAAAGATAAGAAAATAATTAAACTGAAGAAAGCCTTCAAACCTATCATGATTATAAAATAGAAAGGAGGATTCCCGATTTTCGAGTCGGGAGCCTGCTCTGCCGATCGAGCAAGTTTGTGGCTTCATGAAAGTCCATATAGACGTATTTTAACAGCTTTGCGGTTCATTGTCCGCGGTAGCTCAATTGGTAAGAACGGTGCCAGCGATAAACATGGTCACTGGTTCCTTCCCTTTTGTAATTATGATCCGTTTTCCTTGTTTTGCATGTAGCAACTAAAAGCCTAAGGTTGATATCAAAAGTAAATATTTCAACGATTCTTTTGGTATTTAGTGCCCATCATTTTTCCTGTATTGTTTTAATAACTTCTATTGATGATTTATAAATTGCACTTTTTTTAATACGGTGCGGTTCCAAAAAATATTTCCTTGTAAACATTCCAACTTATGCAACTCTTTCCTACGTACATAAGCGTTCTCAGAAATTTTTGCAAGATAGGCGGTTGTTTTAAAGACGAAAATCTTATTTCCAGTTATTTCCGGATATTTAATAGTCTTTCTCTTTGGAGTTAAAATTTTGCATCTGAGACGGCTTTTAGATGAATGACAGTTTATAGCGATGTAACCTAGTTATATGGTAAAAAGTTCCAATAGATTACGACGTTTTAAGAAAAATATTTAGACAAGAAGCTGGAGACTTTTTTCTTGACATTCAATCTTCAGTAGCGCAATTATAATCAACGGTAGATCGAGTAATAATTGACGGTAGACATTGATTTTGGAGGCAATATTCATGGTGATTCACAAACAATATAACAAAAAAGATCATATTGCTCAGTTGGTTGAAGTTATCCAGTTGAAGTTACATTGACGGTTTTTTAATACAAGATTTTATGAGGATTGCTTATAAAGTCATGCCAGTCTATAATAAAGGTAGAAAAGTGAATTTTTCATGTTTCCTGCATTAGTGTCCGGCACATACTGGATCGCCATCGAAATGTTACAATCTTATCCCATACACCTAACTCTCCGATATTGGACCGTGCATCTCCGATATCTTCTTCTTTTTGCTCGCACGAAATACAGAAGTGGATGACAGTTTTGTTTAGCAGAAAAGGTTCAAATAGTTTCAAGGCAGGTCCTTCGATCGATTCCAAAACAAGAATGTTTCCAGCAACTTTACCGACGCTTCAAAAAGTGCGTACTGGCGGCGGAAAGGGCGAGTACTTTGAATAATGCATAAAGTGTTGAGACTATCTCCCCTATGTGGGCAGTAGACGCAGTGTACGAAAATACTGACTGTAATACGCGAGCAACCTTCAAATATTTTGAATACGAAGTTTCCCAGAAAACATACTCGTACATTAAAGTCAATGTCTCCAAATTTTCTGGCGTTAACAAATCAACAATTGCATGCTGCAATCTTTAAACTGGTTTTGCCGAATTAAAACCACAGGGAAAAACCTTCCGAAGCCAAGTCGACAAACCTGTTTATGATTTTTAACAAATTTCTCGAATACTTTTTGAAATGATTTACTTCAGTAAAAAGAAATGAAAGAAATTATTTCATCATAGAGCGAAAAACATCTTCTGCGCAAACGAGGAAATCAATAACGCTGGCATTTCTTTGAAGGAAATTAAAATTTGAATAATTTAATTGGTAGGATTGAATTTAAGGAGATATTCGTTTCAGTTTCTTTTAAAAAATTAAAAAAATATTTTAAAATTCTTTTTTAATTGTCCGCTTATGTTTTCTTACGTGGACGCAGTTCTCTGTCTATGCACTCAGAATGTATGAAATCTGCTTCAGTTATTTACCATGTAACCATATTCAGAAAGGGCAGAAAGTGTAAAGGTAAGCTTACTGAAGCGTGGGTGGATTAAATTTCTTTAATTTAAATAAGCGCTTTCCGTTTAGTAAACAGCGAGTGAAACCGCAGCGAATCCACTCGCCGAATTTTAACATCAATATATAATCAAATTTGTAAATGGAGGTGATTTCAAATTCAGTCGCCTGGCCATTGATCAATCTGACACGTGCAATAGATCGCATGAACATTGGTCAATGTGACACTTGCAATAGATCTATCAATATGGGTGTAATTAAACTGATTGGGGATTCTTACCGACGCCAGCGATCACGACGAGGCCATTTAGTTGACGCCTTTTTTATGGGAGGACGTTAATTTTGGCGTTTCGTATAAAATAATGAAACAATATTTCTGTCGTTTCTGTTAATGCAATTGATCCATGTTGAGACTTGCAAAGAAAATTCTTGCAAATTGTTAGGAATGTCTTCCGTTGAGAAATATTAGGTTTTTATGAATGTTTAGATCAAGGGATGAAGTTGGTTGGATTGTGTAATGCAGAGAAGGCGTATAAGTATAATTTCATTTACTGTGTGAGGGTTCTAATAAATAGACTCAAACGGGAGGTTTATGATAAAAAAAAGTGGTTGTCAAAATAATTCTTGGATTTAAAATAAATTTTTAATCAACATTAAGGCAATGACACGCTACTCTTCCAAGTTCTTAAGTAAATAGGAGATTACACTGAATAGCAATGAAAATACTTCGGAGATGAAATGGGACATCATTCATGATTCTAATGTATTGAACACAAATATGACCATGAAAAATGTTTATTTGGCTCTGCTTAAAATTCTCCAAGATAAAGAGAAGTGGACTTCCTCTCTCTGTTTTCATTTTACTGTAAGAATCCAGTGTTTTGTAAACTATTTTAAACTGAATAGATAGGGCATGTGTGCCTATTATAAATCGTACTTATTTTTTTGTTTTTTTATTGAAACCATTATATAAGTCTCTGTGCATATGTCCGCAAAAATATTTGGATTTTTAAAATTCGATCTCGGATTCTTAAAGATTATCAAAGAGTAGCATAGGAATGTTTCAAAGTCGGGTCCTCTATCTCTTTCTCCTCAAAGATAAAATTGAATTGAAAATCTAAAGATCAGGAGCTTTTAATTCCGAAGTTGCTCCACCGCTTTCCATGTAAAAGTTCATGGCCCTTGGAATGTAAACTAATATATTGATGAAGATTTTGATGAGGGCAGTGAAGCAAAATTTTGAAATTATTTGGACAATTTGAACAATTTGGATTGTACTTATAAATTTCAATAGCGATCTTCTTAAATTCGTTGAAAAGCATAAGCTATTGCGCAGTGTCCCCTAGAACTAGTTGTTCTCAATCTTTTTGATTCAGGAAGCCATTTTTAGAATCAATTTCTATGGCGGTGTCCCTAAGGCCATGGAAGAGCCAAATCACTCGGAGAGTCCAATAAGGGTCAAAATTTATTTTATTAATTATTATTATTTACTTCAATAATTTTTATATATTTTTTCCTGGAGCAGCCGCGGAGCCCTTGGGGAAATACCGCAGAACCTTCAGGGCTTCGTGGAACACAGGATGAGAAATACTGCTCTAAATGAGGAAGCTTGTAGCACACACGGAAGGGATATACGGAGAAGCCCACCCATTACTTGGTTTCTGAATTGAAAAATGGTTCAAGGAGGATTTTTTTTTTCACGAGACATCTCCGGATATTAATAATCTAGAAAAATAGTAAAGAAAATTCCATGGCCTGGACTTGAATCAGGGAACTGCCGGTTAATGCCCCGACGATCTAACCATTAAGCCGCAGCGAACATGGTTCTAGATAAGAAAAGTATATCCTTTGAAATTCTCGTATTCCCTGCTTCAAGTTTAGGCGTGGAATTTTCTATACTATTTTTCTTATTCTATTCTTATTTAATATCACAGAGTATGTTGCATATACAACTAATTATCTATTCTTAAGAAACATTCATAAAGGTAATTGCACCAAAAATTCGAACGATAAGTTATTAGCAGCTTACTAACTTAATTATTACTTATTGAGTAGGGTAAACTAATGGGAATGATTTGAATTAATGAACTAAGATCAATAAATTTATAGCATTAATTATTTTTTTAACCAATTGATGTTTTAGCAGATACTATAAAATAACTGAGTCAATACGCGTTATCAATATTTCTGTTAATATCGTAGCAGAGTCAAAGTATCACTTTGATATGCTAATCTTAATTAAAAATGCAGAAGTAATTGTGTAAGTTTTAACGGTGGACACTTCCAGTCATTGGTTAATGTTAATGACCCACCTGTTGTTAAGAAAAGGGAGTCGTTAGCGAATCAACAAGGGTTGTTCGGGATGTGATTCTTGTTTGGAAGGGATTTTCAGAGAACAGGTTGTTGGATTTTGCAGGGCTAATTTGTTTAATTCGGTTATTTTTGGTTTGTGTGCTGCGGTGTGAACCGTCAATACGATTTCGTTTTCCTCCTTTTGTGCACGGCCTTTGAGAGGAGGTTTTGGGGGGTGATCCGAGTGCCACGGCAACCGGTGTTGCCTTTTGTGGCCTCATTGGATTTCTCACCCACCCACCTCCCCCAATCTTTGAAGAAAGCAGCTTTCTTCGTTTTCTCTGCAAATTGTGCTGGTCACGCGAGGCTTTTGGCGCAACAAAGGCCCCGCTGGCCTTCACCCCGCTGCTCCAATGACGTGTTTATTCTCCCATTATTCAAGGGGGACCTGTGAGCCGGGCTTTTGTAGTGGGAGCAACGCCATCCCCCGGCCGTTGCCTCCATTAGTTGGCCGGAAATGACTTCTTTTGCCACGCGGGTTTCGTATCACATTTTGCAAGCACCGTGCCCGTGGGCACCCTGCAGACTTCCATAATAATGAAGGCCGGGGATTTTCTTGGGTTCTTGGTCGGGTGTCTGCATTTTGCCTGAGCAAATAACGACCGTTCCTTCCCTTCTCGTGTTGTACGGGCACCGACATGTGCCTGCCTATTCTGCCTGCTTTGCCCTGGCTCCGGTTGCAACAAAACGCTCCCGCCCGCTTGCCATTGGATTCCGTGCCGTTGGCCACCGGGAATAAAAGAAGGAAAAGGTCAGCCTCAGGAAAGCTGAACCTGTGACGACGTTAACACCGGATTTCGATGGAGGCAATTAAAGATGGCTCACGTGACCCCTTAATCTTAGAAAAGCAACCCCCTCGTATAAAATGTTAATTTCGTTTCTTATAAATGAAAAATTAGACGACTGTGTTGGCACTGAAAAGGACTTTAAATACCTTAAAGGTTAGGCCCTGAACACAATGGTGTGTTTTCAAGATGCAATAAAATTCCCGAAGAATTCCCCATTTTAAAGTTGACCGACAATACCATCACCAAGTTATGGCCTAAATAAACTTCTTTATCATAATGAATGGCAAAACTTGACAAGTTTTGGAATTAGTCTTAGACATCCATCGTTTAAACACCAGTGAAATCCGTGTGTTTATATATGCTCAACGACATAAGCTTAGATAGT
Organism: Rhysida immarginata; assembly: GCA_023313115.1. Taxonomy (NCBI): domain Eukaryota; kingdom Metazoa; phylum Arthropoda; class Chilopoda; order Scolopendromorpha; family Scolopendridae; genus Rhysida; species Rhysida immarginata. The sequence goes on along the minus strand of JAHWFO010113396.1, from coordinate 1,303,513 downwards.
ATATTGAAGTAAACCTTCTTACAGTTTCTATAAAATGCACCTATCCTTAAACAAAGGTTGAGTTTGAAATTATTTCTACTCCTCTCTTTTGTAATTAATTTTATGGAATACGCTGCATGTTTTAAATTTAAATAGAAGATATCTCTAATGAATTACGAGGTCTGTCTAAAAGATTATCAGACTTTATTTTTTTAACGAGGAAAGTTACAATAATAAAATGGCACCATTGCCCGCAATGATTCAAGATGTATAGGCTCGTCGTATTCTCATTCCACCACCGGGAAGGAACGTATAGAGCAACGACTTTGCATCACTCCTTGTCTGTAGGTCTATTAGTCAGAAAAGGCGCAGTCAATCATCCATCCTCGCCAAATACGAAAAGAACGAGAGACGCGAAGAAACTGTTTTCTTTTACTAAGCATTGTTCATCACGAATTCGTGAAAAAAGGACAAATATAATAAGAGCAGCATCAGGACAATTTCCGTTATCTTCTGATGCAGTTCGTCGCAAGAGACCGAACTTGTGGGGCTCATAAAACTGGCAGCTGGATCATGATAACTCCTCGGCTCATTCTTCGCAATTGATCCATAGTTTCCTGGCTCTTCGCCAGGCTCCTTACTCTCCAGATGTAGATTTGAGTGAAAATACAACTGAAAGGTACTCGCTTTGAGACTCAAGAGTGCATCATATAAAACGCGACAGCGGCATAAAAAGCCATTCAGCAGTAGAACAATCGTTGAACTTTATATGCAGAACTTGGAAGGGGCCTACTTTTTCCAATTTAAGGTCGATGCTTTTTAGACAGATTTCGTACTTTTACTTTTCTCTTTTGACAAACGCCGAAACTTATCGTTTAGGCAAGTTCTCTTAATTTCTAAATATCGATCCAACTATTGTTGAATTATTAATTAAAACTTTTTTTATATATTTTTTTATTTTAAGCATACACTTTTACTTTAAAAAGTGCACTAAAAAGTAGAAAATAATTCTTGGTGCCTCTCACTTAAATAGGAATTTATGAAATTAAAAAAAGGCAAAAGTGTGGCGTGTGCATTTAATATGAAATTTTGAATTTTAAAATGAAAATATACGCGCCGCCACACTTTTTACCTATGTCTTAATTTTTTTACTTTTTACTGCTCTATTTAAAGTAAAAATGTATGCTTAAAAAGTTTTTATATTTTTTTTATTTTATTCAGTTCGGTCTTTGATTTGCAAGCAAATTTTAACCCATGCTTTTGCTACAAATGTGGCCCACTCACTCTCTATTCAGGATGAAAATTAAATCTAATCGGTATGAAAAATTAAATGAAAACCAGTTTTAATCCTTTTTAAAAATTCGAATTTTGAAAAATTTTATACTGGATTGTATTGTCACGGCAAATGAATCAGTGTGCCAGATTTGGAGTAGTTTGAAGAAAGCGAAGTGGATGAAAAATTGATTGCAAGATGTGAACGAAACAGACAGACAGAAATTGCGAGTTGTTAAAGTGTATAACAAATGGGCATTTTACAATAAAACAAAGTGGAAAACAAACTTACGAATAATTTCGGCGTTTATTCCCGCCGTTTTCAAGTCTACACAAGAGAGGAAATACAACAGTTTATATACACATCATAGCATGCATAGATCTCGTTCATTTAAATTTATTAAACATTTTGCTTATTGTTTTAGCTGTTGGACCTGCCTTTTTGTAATTCTATTTCTTATTTCACTGTATTTCTTTCTTTCGATTCGTTATAACACATGTTCTTGTACGCTCATTTTAAGTATGTCTGAAAAAAATTAGAACAAACTTACTGAATTTAGCAAACGTCATTAGTTATTTTATTAACACTATATTACATATACTCAGGAATGGGTATTCAAATTATTGAGAGTAAAAAGCAGGCCAATCCGAGACCGTCCACTAGCCGTACTTCTGATGTCGTACGGAAAGTTCGGGCTCTCAACAGAAAGTAGGAACTTCAACCGTAAAAAACAATTATTAATCGTGATTTACAACTGGAGAAGCGACACAAGATCCAGTTCCTAAGTTGTTACTGCGCCATGTTCCAGAACGACGGACCAACTGTCGTAATCTGTCGTCTTACTATTAGGTGAGGCATATGTTTATTTAAGCGACTGCAACAAGATCCGAGTCATTTTTTACCGCGCAAAGGGTTCTAAGAACTTCAGTAAGTGGTACCGTGAATACAATGAAACATTTTCAGAAGGTTTCACGGTCGTGGCGGGATACAAAAAGTTATCTTTACACAAGAGTTGAGTCAAAGACCAAAGTCAACATCATGTACTATCTGACTAACGTTCTAACCCCTATATTTATCTGTGATATTTTCAGTTTTTACGGGTATAGAGGTAAACATTATATGGCTGCACCAAGACAAGGCATCGAGTCGCACCGCCGTTTTCAACTCTCCTGTTACTGCAACGATACAAGAAGATACCGGAATCTGCTCCATTCCATTCAGCGACATAACCGGACGCATCACCTATGGATTTTTTGTGGCTTTGGCCTACTTAAATGAGCCCTCGGAAAGAGACGACCACGAACAGTGGAGGGTCTTTGGAAAGCGTGTCAACAGGGGTGGTTTCGAATTGACGTTAGTGTTCTGCGTACCACCCTCCTGCAGTGGCAATTGCCACACAGGGCAATAATAGCGATGCATGGCTATCAGATTAAACACACTCGATGGTGGCAGAAAGGGGTTTCCACCTTTTCTGGCTCTCTGTACCTTGTGATTATAGATCCCTAACAACCATCTGTATCACATACCATATGTTTGACATTTTAAAAAACGTTAACAGTTTCTAAAGAATACGTGACCGCTACTCCATAGTTCTCTCCCAATGTGGTATCCGTCCCAAATTTTATAGCACTGTAGAGTTTGCCTAGAAGAATCTGCATACCGAATTTCACTCCTTCAGATATCAATCAAATTAATCGGATAGAGGCTTCTAACTCTGAATCTAGTTGGGGACATGCTGATAGCATCCTAGCTATGAAATTTTAACCTTCTTTGTCAAAGTTTGTAGAAAATATAAAGGGAAATGATCAAACCAAAAAGTACTTCCATTCTTCTGCTACTTAAAAAATGGAAGAATGGAAAACTGGCTCATTTGGAAACTGAAGAGTGGATGTTATTAAATTTCTCTTAGTTTTCATTCCAGCTTAGTTTTAGACCCACATTTCCCAATTCAAGCAATATTAAAATCTGTTTTTTCTTCCGTTGTTGTTGTTTTTGTAGGATGATTAACTTTTTGTTTTTGATCTTTTTTTCCATGTAATTTCTAACTCGTGATTCACGAAACGTTTCTCTTTTCTTTACATACAATTTCAGAACATGGAAAAATATTTTTGAATCGGTGGAAAGTAAGATCAAAAGTTAAGAGTGATTCTCTGCAAGCGTTTACACATTCTCAGTGATATTTTATTCAGCGATATAACAGAGTAGCATTATATTTAATTTAACCATGTTTACGACTTCAAATCTTTGATAAGGAAAAATTTCCTCAAAGTCTTTGGATTCGTCGAACACTCTTGTCGGCACCGTTTAAAGATCTCTTTCGACTGCAGACGAGCTTTAGATTTCCAGTGGTCATTTGTCTGATTACCAGGAAGTTTCATTCCAACTTAATGATTAGACTTTATTTAATTTACTCCAATTCTCTGAACCTTTTCTTAACGTCAATTTTATTTCAGTTGTTCTTGTAACGTTTTCGGTTAATTATGAATGTCACCTTTTATTGAGGGAGGAAAAAATCTTTTAATAGAAATCTTTTCTCGCCCTCATCCCATCCTCATTGAATTCCTCCAAAAGTTAATTAAAATCTGTTGCCAAGATAAACGTTGCGAAGAATTCATTTCAATAATTTCCATTTCCAATGTTTCTTCGGGCTGGCTGAACAAAAAGGAAAATGAGATTTCCTTATCGTTTCGCTCGCATATGTACGCCATTGCCAAGCACACACACGCGTGCGCACACACAACATCCATTGCGATCACATTTGCGAAGAGGCTTTAAAAGCTATTGCAACCTTGTGTTTAAACATTTTTATAAAAAAATATCAAAGTTATTTTAAGATTTTCTTTTGCAAATCTTTCTTTTAAGTCTTTCATTAATGCTGTTTATTTTCTAGATTATTTAGTTTAAAAACCCGAAATGATTAACAGGATTGATTAGTGTAATGACTTCGACTTTTATAAATGCTATCAAATAGAGCATTAATTTATAAAACGTTTTTTGCTTACCAATTTTTAGAGCCTAGACTTTAGAATTGAACCCTTGCATTCATTAATAAACTCTGGAATGCTCTTTTAAACCGACTATAGACTTGTCTTCAAATAATAGCATGTAGATCCAAAATTATTAGAAAAATCAAATTGAAAAGAAATCATGGAATTGTTTGCCAATTTAAAAATTAAATCAGAAAATATTTAATTTAAACAAAATAGATATTGAGCGTTTGTATATCAGAAGTGCACTGCCCGTCATTAACATCCTACATTCATTTTCTCCCAAAATGCTCAGTAAGGGGGGGGGTTCTAGAAATTTAGCGTCGACTACTATGGTCATTTTGCGCATTTTACACAAGTTGTATCTGTACGCATCCCGGGACAAACACAAACAACCATGCCCACGGCGGGATTCGAACCCACGGCCAGGCGGACTCGAGAACTAGAAAGCCTACGCCCTAGCCCTCTCGGCCACCTGGCCGGCAAATGCTCAGTAAGACTTCGCCTGGACTGGTAATCAAATTTTTTCATGTCCTGAAGCCATTTTGTTTCTATCCAAGTTGTATGATTGTCATGTTTTTACCGGTACAGATCTTCCGCAAAATACTAACAATAATGCTGAAAGCGTTTAGCTGTCGAGATTGTCCTGATATTTTACATCGTTCATGGTTTTATAAATTGCACCGAATTTGAGAAAAGCAACTTTTAACATCATAATGTTTTAAGGCTGGATATCGTTCAGTGAAATGCGCGATACAAAATCCGATCCAAAAAATTTAATTTATAATTGGTTTCTTGAAACATTGAAGAATCAATTAAATGTTCATTATTTAGGTCTTTTGATGCTTTTCGAAGTCTTCATCAAATTTATAATATATGTGCTCCGAAGTGCTTAATATATTTCTACAGATTCCTCTCTACAGTTAATAACAAGAAATTAATCTCCCCGAGGATGGTATAGGAAAGTAGGGGAAGCCCGGTGTTCATTTATTTGTTAACCCTCCAATTTTTTTTTTTTTTTATCAAATAATTGATTTTCTATCGTAGTAATTTATAATTGATTTTCTATCTTCTTTCCTATCTTATCATTTCCGAACGAATGTCATATCACATTTTCCGATATGACATTTGACATGGCTCTATCTTCTTTCAAGAAAGAATAAGGTCCAGGAATAGCAGAACGGACCTTTCTTCTTTCTTGATATTTACAGCAATCCTTACCATGCAACTTTCAGTTTAACTTCTTTCCTTTCTTATAATTTTCCGATCGAATATTGCTATAGTTCTAAAGACCAAGTAACACCAATCCCCACAACTGCGACCCCACAAGGATAATTTGGCTCAAACTTCATAATATGTCGAATTTCACTCATTTACATACCTGTAAGCACAAAAGAAAAATACTCTTTTACCACAACAAAACAGGGAATAAAACAAAACGACAAAATAAGAAATAAAACAATACAACCTGATACTGGAAGCGCTTTTCGAAAGCTTTGCTTTCATCATTTAGCAGCCAAGGAGCACCTCAGAAGACTTCCTTTCTTTCTTTTTTTCTTTTGTGCTTACATTATCGCTATAGACATAAGGTTTCTTTTTGATTTATTTACATACCTAAATACCACATAGGTCACTTGGTCCTCTCTAACTCCCACCCCAGTAACTCTGGCCCTAGTGGGCCAATCAAAACCAAACTAAATAATGAAGTAGGACATGCTTATGGTAAGCTACCTAACCGAACTCCCACCCTTTCTATGCCAAAAAATGTGGAAAATATGAAGGCGAAAGATAGACAGACAGACTTTGTGAAACCAATAAGTGCTCCATTCTTCCGCTACTTAATAATGTTCCTATCCAAAAAAAGCGTTAGGGGTGAAGCAATAACTTTAATTTTGCATCACACAAAATACACCTTTTGTGATTTTTAGATACTGCGAAAAGCTTGCACGTGCCGTGCTTGGCCTCACATTCGATTATGAGAACAGAACAGACGCGAGTAAAGAGACGCACCTTAAGCATAGACGCTGTGTTTGCTCGACATATTGAGATTTGATACCCCTGCTTATGTCTCCTACTTTAGTTACCAAATGCCATTACTCACTATTACCGATGTAATGATTCTATAGACTCGTCCATCCATAAATAAATAAAAGATTTATGTACTGTATAAAATATTTATTTTTTTGCACCTAAAAACATTAACACGATTAATTCTTCGGAATGCGGATTCGAAATTAAGTAATTTTTATTTACCATCAAAATCTTCCATCAAACTTCATTGTCAGGTCGATACAGCCTGAAAGGTACGATATAGTGGTAGGATGCTAACCTCGACGCATTTGTCCTTAGAACTCTATTCCACTGTACTACAGTCGACGATTGGTCTCAACCGATTCTTTCATTTGTTGAATAGCTGCGGAATACTATATGATCAAGAAAATTCTATTGTATATATGGTATCTGAAAAACAACGGCACTAATTTCCATTTCTGGCTTTTAATAGACAATGTTCTCTCCATAGGTTTATGTTTGCGCTACCAACGGCAAAAAAATTCAATGAAATTGAATGATGCTTTCAAACATTAGTGAAAAGTTGTCGGAGTATTTTGGAGGCATTTTATGAAAATAAATTGGAACAAAGAACATACATTAAATTTCGTTTTAATCTTTGGCAACACAAGCACTTAAATTGAGAGACGGTTGTGGCAACGGGTATGTTCCATAGATAAGTATTTGAGTGGTGTAGACGCTAAGACGGGCGAGAGGATTAACGACGGTGAACGGGCCCGAAGTTGACGAACATTGATGATTTCATGCGGGAATGCACGAATTTATCGATTGAAACGCGACATTGTGAATGATGGCAGAGGAATTTAGTGTCAGTAAAGCTATGATTCTAAGTTATAATTAAGCCACATGAGATTTGTGTTCAATTGTATAGTTAAAACCGGAAGATCTAGAGCCCTGAGTGAAATGATCGATTAAAAAAAAGGGGAAATAACAAACTAAAATAACATACTAAATAAAGAGCAGTTAATTCTCAAACATGATTTAATATCAGCCGTACTCACTTTTTTTCTCGTTAATCAACCATTTTACTCATGACTCTAGATCTTACAATGATAAAGAAAGAACACCATTAAACGGCTCGGATGAACGAAAGCTTCTTGAATTCAATAGTGATAATGCGAAACAAGGTGCTTCCACTATGATCCGTTGTTGAGGAGCGCCAGAACGCTGAGTGAAGTTGTCTAACTCGCCATTGCTCATTGAAAATTTCTTTCAGAAAGTCAAGCAGTTATTGGCAAACTCTGTTTAGTTGTTTTGGAGCATTTGTGGAGTAGAACTGTCCGGAAAAAAGCTGGCAGCGGCGCAATTTGTGGAGCAGATTTGTATGAACTTGCACCGGCGCACAAGACTGTCGGCATCAAGCACCGAAACCTCGCATGTGTTCTCAACCATCTACGAGATTTCTCGTATCTTATCCGCCAGATTTAGCATCGTATGATTATTTTATGTTTCCGAAACAGTTCTCGTATCTTCGAGAGTTCTCGACCATCTACGAGAGTTCTCATGTCTTATCCGCTAGATTTAGCACCGTGCGATTATTTTACGTTTCCGAAAGTTAAAATATCGATGAAAGGGATCCGATACCAAGATACTGAATCAATCAAAGTTATCCTAAAAGTAATCGAGGAGATTCCGAAATCGGAGCCACAAGTATCGTTCCACAGAAATGCCGTTTGAACCCCGTTATAGTGAACTGCTTGGAAATGCAAAGACTTTTCGTTATATTGGGTTTTCGTTTTAAGTTGTAACGAAAAATTTCGTTTTACAAGAAAAATAAAAAGTTTTAACTGTTACAAAAAAGTTTTAACTGTAAATTATAAAAAAACGTTTGTTATAAAAAATTAGAAGCATTTTTTGTATGCCATTTACAGGCAATGTATTGTTTCTTCATCCCGGAATCTTTAACATCCTTTAAAATTGCTGTTTTTGTGTCCGATGCTTGTCGTTTACTTGCCATGGTCAGAGCTGAAAATGGATGTCACATTGCTAAGGTAGTGTCATAAGATAAAACGTCATTAATCACTTTCACTAGTATTGACCTACATGCTTCAGCTCAAACCAAAAACCCCATTAGCAAATATCTATTTATTCAATACAATATTACTTACTAAGGTAAACTAATAAAGCGATAAAAAATAAAATTTTTGCAAAATGAGTTTCGTTATAAACGAGTTTTCATTATATCGAATTCGCTATAGCCCACAGGATTGATAGCGACATTGTTAAAGCCGATGATTGTATGTTAGTTTCATTAATAAAATTGTGCATATCATATCTTAATTAAAATCATTTTGACATTTTGTATGTGCGGCCCATCTCTGATTTAATATCCCGTTCACGAGACTTTAATAAAAGGTTGCCCACCCATGCTAAGCCAACCTCTTTAATGTAGAATTCTATGGGCAAAAATTTGGAAACTCTTCGTATGAAATTCTTCGTTATAATGAGGATTATAAGCGATTTCGTTATGATGGGCTTCGACGTGTATTGGGAAGGTTTAGATAAAAGAAAAGGTTAATCCAAAACACTTGAATGGAAAAATTGCGAATAAAACATTGGAGATGAATTCATTTTCTCATTTAAAATTTTTTATAATAGGCTATCTTCTAGTTTTGTCACCGCATAAGCGTAATGAAATTTTCTGTGGACATTATTAAATAGGATTTTGTTATTAAATAGCATAATTACATTAAGAATGCGAAGCATATTAAAAATGTAAGAAAATTAATTGGGAAGGCTTTTGGAGAATCTTGGGAGAAAATTTATTAGGAAATGAGAATGAATGTAGAGAGAAGGAATTATTTACGAAAGCGAATATGCCTCTGTCAATATAGAGAAAAAAAAATTCAGAATTTTATAATTACTTTGTTTCATCAAGGAAGAACGACGATTAAGCAAAAATTATTAAAGTTGATCGTTTCTCGTCCACGTTTGTAAAAAAACGTAAAATTTAAATCAAAATAGACAAAATCTTTATGATAAAGACAATTCTCTTAATTTTGTTATATTGAGAGAATGAAAAAAAAATCGATATAAGAACAATTATGTTATTTACAAAATTTTAATTCCATTTTATTTGAACGAATATGATTATGAACATATCTTAAAATTGATTTTCTTAAGCGATTAAAATTCATATTTATGATTAAAAAAATTTAGAATTCGATTGAATTATTTTTAATTGAAAAGTCTGAATAATTGAAAACTCTTGAAAAATCCTAATTTTTCCCCCAGCAAATATGAATATTAGGTTACGCAAATTTTAATTCGTAGATTGTTCGAGCTGAATTATTTAGTGATTCGTATTAGAAATTCACTGCCATGTGATTAATTTTTGGCTTTCGAATCACGGAAGCAGTAGTAATAAAGCGATGGGACTGATACTGAAGAAGAGTAAAACGGAGACCATATTTAAAAATGTTTTAACAAGAAAAGAAAGGAAATCCCCGCCCCTATTGAAAAGTTTTTCTTCCTCTTTTTAAAGTGAAACGGAGTAGAGCTTATTCCACCCTCTTCCTTTAAATTATAAGCCGAGTAACTCGAACAGAATGAATCGTCAGAAATCTGGAAGAAAGTTTTAGAAAAAATTCCTCGCGTAATCTTACGAGATATTGCAAACGATTTAAGATTTCGTGTGTCGATTAAGCTAAGTAGTTGTCAATCTTGCTGGTGGAATTCCTTCTTGTCTTATTTCGTTCTCCCGCCCACCCACTCTTTCGCTTTCTATACTTTCTCGTTTCCACTCGGGTGAATTCCTACGCTTGCTGCCGCTGCTGCTGCTGCTTTCGAATTTGGCAAAAGCTGACAGTCAAATGTATGAAGGGAACTTGGATGATAAAACTGCAGAAAGTTGCCGCCTTTGGTTTATTACGTAGCAAAGGCTGAGGCAGCAACGGACGGGGAACTCGGATCGATAGAGCAAAGGAGGCAAGGGGCCGGTGATGGTGGTGGTGGTGGTGGTGGGCGACGGGCGGCGGACGGGTGGTGGCGTCGGCGGCAGCAGCAGCAGCAGCTCCGGGGCTTGCAAGTGCGACTGCGACGAGATTGAGGGAAGGAATTGTTATGACGGATCGATGACAAGTTCCCGAAGCCCGTGGACGACAACGCATATGCACCCGATGTAGCCAGTGCCTGAGAAAATCAAACAGAAGAGTTTATAAGGAGAAGACAGAACGACAAGATCAAGAAGAATATAAGAGAGAGAGAGAGAGAGAGAGAGAGAGAGAAAGAGAAAGAGTCGAGAAAATAAATTGAAAAGAGGAAGACGAAGACAACGACGTACAAGGAAAAGAGAGTAAAAGGAAATAAAGAAAAGAGAAAATGAAAAATATAAAGAAGAAGCATGGAAGATATGAAATTGTTCTATTTTTTTATATTTTGGCTTGTAGTCCACGAAAAGCAAAAATGAACGTAGAAAATGGTCAACTTTGTGAAAACAAAGATGCACAATGGCCTGGATAGAAATTTAAAAAAATTATTTACAAAAGAAAATAATTTCATGTATTTCGAATCAATTTCGTGGATCTTTCTTAAAGTTATAATTTACCAATCTTGGGATTGTACAGAATATAGTCGGTTTATGCATTCCTTTCCGAATGGCGAACACTAGAAATTATTTGGGTTAGTATGCAAATATTGGTAAATCTCATGTTTGTTAAATTCCGACGAACCAGCAGACCACGGATATCAACCAACTGACCATAATTTTTATGCCGCTCCCACTTGCAGGAGAGGCATAAAAACGAACATAGGAATCCAGTTATAATGTTTATATGCCGTGATAAAGAAATTTCCCCGTTTTTAAGTGCCTAGTCCCGAATAAAACATTTGAAGAAATGGTGGCGCCGTTTGCATTTAAAAAAAAAGAAATTACATTTTGGGAGCTGTTTGAAATTTATTCTTACTCTAGGAGAGTGACATTTGCTGCTGTTTTTGTGACTTTAGGGGTTCTTTTTTAATTGGAGGGAAAGGGTAGTGAAGAATATTAGTAGAAAGAGAGAGAGACAACCAATGATGAGACTCCATCTGTACTCTATCTCTCTCCAGAGAGTTTTTTTAAAAAGATGCAATTTCAATGGATGGCCTCTGAAGACGTGGTGGGACTTTTTAACGTTACTTTCAAAGGAGATATATGCAATAAAAAACGCACTGGGCCCCTCTTTCCCTTTCCGCCTTTTCTTGTGCCTCGCCTTTTTTTTTTTTTATAGCTAAAGGTTTTTATAGGTTTATTTTTAAAGTTTAACTCTCGCTAGCAACAACACAATCGGCTGGGCGGAGATAATAGTGCGACGGCTTTAGTCTTCTTGCCGCTTATTGTATTGTAAATTAAATTCTATGCAGATTACAACAAAAGGGACAGAAAGATATTGAGCATTGGCATTTCACGTGATTAAACGAGTTTAAAGCTGAAATGCCTGTCTGATGCTTTGTGCTTATTTAATGATAGCATGCCTAACTTAGAAATTAGTAAAAACGTTGATACGGAAGATTAAACCGACATGAATAAACTGAGATTATATTGTGTGACAGAAAATTTTATTTTAAAGATTTTAAAGTTCATGCCAGTGACAAACTTAATTGCAATATATCTGTAAATGCATTCGGCATTCAGTTAAAACAAGGTGAGAGTAAAAAAAAAAAAACGACAAACGTGGCATAACTTCACGATTTTTAATTAAAATCGGGTTATTATTCTTAATTAATAATGTTTACGCACTGATCATTATTAATATTTTTTAATTAAAACGTATAGTTTAAAATCATCGATTTCATGAAAAAGACCATAATGTCTCCCGCTTTGGTCGCTTCGTGACTCTGGCAAATCGAGTATTAATCTTGACGTTCTCTTAGACCTTTGAATCATAATTAAAATTAGATTTGTTTATGTTTAATTTTTTTTTTGTCTATTTAATGTTGTTATATATGTCTTCACAAGACGCGTATATTGTCTTTAGTCAGTCCGCGATATAACTATTAGAAGGGGGTTCTAGAAATTAAGGCGTCGACTACTAAGATCATTTTGCGCCTTTTACACAAGTTATATCTGTAAGCAGGCCGGGACAAACACAAACATCCATGCCCACGGCGGGATTCGAACCCACGGCCAGGCGGACTCGAGAACTAGAAAGCCTACGCCCTAGGCCTCTCGGCCACCTGGCCGGCTAACTATTAGAAGAGTTAAGTGCCAATAACTCAAGAAAATAATCAATAATAATATTAGTTTCTAAATAATTTGAATAGTTTGTAAAAATGAAATGACGTAAATGTAAATAAGAAATAAGCAATAAATTGAAATAAAATAAATTGTATGAAAAGGAAACAGAAAGGAAAAAAATCCACAACCTTTTCGTACAAATACGAGGGGCGTTCAAATTTGAAGTGGACTTTATTTTTTGTAAATTTGATTGCTGTAAATATCTAAAGTTTCATTGTTGGGATGGCAACAAACGCCTGTCATGCAAATGCAGCACCACTCATCCGTTTGCCATGACAACCGATTGCTTGTTTAAACAACATACCGGACAGCGATGTTTCGACCAAAGTGAAACAACGAATAATCATCAAGTTTCTCCAAAAGGAAGGTGTGAAACATCTGAAATTCATCAGACATTTAAACGATAATTCACCGAGTCATGTTTGTCTCGATCATCCGTCTTTGCTTGGTGTCAAAAGTTTGAAGGAGGGCGAGAATCCAAGACAAGCTAAACAGACATTTTCTGCAAGACAATGCCAGATCACACACAGCTAAACTGACTATGGGCACACTTTACCACATCCTCCATACAGCCCGGATCTCTCGCCTTGAGACTATCATGTTTTTTGGACAATTGAAAGAGTTCTTGGGAGGGCAGAAGTTCTGCTCCAATGAGGAAGTGAAAAAGGCAGTCCTGACGTGGTTTCGACATCAGCCTGAAGATTTCTACAGAACCGGTATCCCGATGTTCCCAGAATGCTGGAAAAAATGTGTAGAGAAGCAAGGAGTGTTCTTTGAGAATTAACTGGTGTGTGTGTGTGGGGGGGGGGGGGGGGTCTAGTTTCCAGTTTTTATAAAAAATAAAGTCCAGGTTAAATTTGAATGCCCATCGTACATATTGCAGTCTATCTCAGAAAAATTATGCTTTTTTCTGTAAAATAAATGAAAAGCTAAGCTTTGAAAATATTATTGCCAAACTGTCGAAGTCCTAAAGAAACCCTTTTACAGTTTGTGCATCAGGATAGAAAAATACAAATTATTTTTCACCTAAGATAAGTTTTCTACATTTAGAAATGAATATTATGAAACGCTGTCATTTATTTATTATAAAATACAGTATATAAATTTCTAAATTAAATTCATCGAGGACACATACAAACGTAATTATAAAAAATACTATGGCAGGAAAAATGAATTGTAACATTTATTTTCTAGAATCCATGAACTAAGAAACTCTTCTTAATCGGATTATTGGATGTTAATTTCCTTGAGTGATAATGAGGAAATCAATTTCCACCTGCGTTCCCGTTCCTTTTGCAGTTCAGGAGCTTGTTTTTTTTTATCGTCCGGCTAAAATTCCATTGTGTGATATGCGTCTGTTGTGTTCATTGTATTTCCTCAAATAATTGATGGAATAAACCCCTGAGAGCAGATAGTTTCATATTAGTGACGGATTTTTTCAAAACAAGCTAGATAATAGATATACAGGACTTAATACCTTTATTCAGTGAATATTTACTCTAAGGTAATTGGTTCCTGTGTTGCTTAATAAAAACTAATCTCAAATGGTTTAACTTAAGCGAAGTATTAAAAAAATCAAGAAAAAAAAAATAAAAACAAAAAACACAAGCTAAATTGGTGATAATTAACTTTTGACCGCGTATTCATTATCAGTATTATTTGTATCCCTAAGCACGATTCTTATTTGATTGTAATCTACTGATCATACATGATTTTACCTAAGTTGACGTTATTTCTATCTCTTTTATACTTCTTTAAGTCTCATTTACCCTTGTGAAGAAGATAGACGATTATGCACACATCTGAACTTTATTTACTTATAACTTTAAGTATGATGGGCGTAACTTACCTCCTCTCAGAAGGATTCACGATTTCCTGGCTAAGGATTTAGAAACGTGTGTGAAGCATGTAAATTTGGCTTAATCCGTTTTTGTGTAAAAGAGTTCGAGGTCATTTGATTCAACCGTGTACTTATTTAAGAAAGAACTGAGTGAGCGTCTAATCATAGAACTTGATCAACATGGAGACAAAGAAGGACCTAACTGACTTCGAAAAGGGACTCATTGTTAGTGCTCGTCTAGCTGGAGCCACAATTGAAACAACGACTGGATTCTCGAAAGGTGGATAACCAGAGTATTCAATCGTTGGACAAATGATCTTCATTCAGTCTTAGTCTAAAAGGAGTAACTGTGGCTGAAAGACAATCAATCTTGAGCGAGACTGCCTTCGTTTGAAACAATTTGTACGAAGTAAAAGGACATCCACTGTGCAACAAATGACAAATGATTTTATCTAAGGCTGTTCCCGATCCATCTGGCAGAACCATGCGCCGGAAATGGAAGCGGATCCAAACAGGCAATCTCATGCCTATACGAAAAAAAGGAAGACTTTTCAAAGAACAGGAAAATTCGTCCATCGCGTTGTCATTTGGAACGTCGTAACTGGTTATGTTACAGTTACGTGTAGACTGGAAGAAGGTTATGCGGTCTGATGAATCACGAAAGACGTTGTTTTGTAGGTAGGTTTTTCATGAAGCAATGAATACAGCATACAATTCAAGGTTCTGGTAGATGGACCATGAATCTGGAATTGGCGGACAATTCGAAAATGTATATTCTGCTCCTTTTCTAATATCATCATTGTTAATACTGTAGAACGGTTTTAAGAAACTGGTACAACCAATTGTAAACATCCCTGTCGTATGGGCTTTGAGAAAATATTTAATTAATTTAAGAAACGTTAGATAAAAAATAGTCTTCAATTGATGTTATAATCTCCTTCCAAAACCCCCTTAGTTCAACCCGAATGCTATTTTAAATATTCTTCAAAGGGAATATTAAATATGCCGTTCAAATATTCATACACTGAAAAATTCGCATTAAAAATGTTGAAGTAGGTTTTAAAATGTTTTGTTTAATAAAATTATTTAAAGAAGGTTAAAAATCATTGGTTTTCCTCGCAATTTTTTTTTATTAAATTTTAAAATTTTCTGATTTCTTATTCTGGAAGCAAGTGCATGCTGATGAAAGGTCCGTTAATTAATCGTTCTATCTGAGCTTATCAATGGAACTCAAAATCGTTATTGAGTTTTGAAAATGCTTCTCGTGTAATTAAAGGGAGGGCAATGGCCCTGCGTGGCCCTCTCGAAAAGTAATTAGGCAAAATAATTCGCTTCAGGAGGAGGACGACGAGAGCGGAAGGTTTGCAGTAGGGCCGGCATTTTATCAGTTCGACACTTTCATTTTCACTCGAATTGATATTATGAACCTCGGACTCGAGGTTTTGAAGATAGAAAGTGGCGAGGAGCAGGCAGATAGAATGTGGCCGAGGTGACTAGATCCGCTCGGGGCATAATTATACCAATAAAATCCATAAAATTTGCCGCCACCTAATGAATTCGCCGTGGCCCATAGTTTTGGAGGCCCTCCGACAATCGGAACCTGTTAACGTCACTTCACTCGCTTGAGTGACAAATCGCAACCTTCAGCTGCAAGTTCAAATTTTCGACCATAAATGTTAATGGGATCGCATTCCGCAACTGGAGACCGATACTTGGGCGCTCGGGCTTTGAGTCGTCTTTTGTAATTGATATGAAATTGAAGCATTGACATAATGCCGATCGAACATCGAACCGATACAATCGCAACCGAACGCCATTCAAAGTGCATTACGTTGATGAATCTCAGCGAGTAAGTGAAACGCTGTTTGTTTGGTGGTGACGGTGGTGATGGTAGTGCCCTTTTGCGCATGCGTCAACGGCCCTCGCCATTAAATCTGAACAAAGGCTTTATAAACGCAATTCTCTTTTCACTGGGAAAGGTGTTAACGATAAGGCTGCTAAAACATATTTCCCAAGATTTGAAATCAGACTATGCAATCGAGCATTGGACTCGGGCTTAAATAATAGGAAAAGGGTTCATATTCCCCAAAGTAATTATAAAACATTGTTCTGAAGTGAAAAAATCCTTCCCATCACATATTATTGTAATTTCAACTCTGGTGATACCTAACTTTGCTTAAGTGTTGAACATGTGAAATTATGAGGTTGATACAAGATAATCTCCCTTCAGTAGACACGAGAGTATTTCAAGCTTAAGGCGCGGGACGATCTTACATTTTCTCCTGCCCGGTCACTGCCTGTTTTCGTCGAATCACAATCATTTCGTTATTTATCCTTTAAATTTTGTTATATATCTGTAATACGTGATAAAGAGTGGCTTTACAGTACATAATAGAATGTGAACATATAAAACTTCTTGACAAAAAATTAGAATAACTTTCCATAATGTAATATTTCCCTTCTCAATCTAACGTCCTGGAAACATCCTAGCGACTTGTTACAGAATCCAACATTCGAAATTGTATTCGGCACAAGCTGGTCTAGCAAAAGGAAGATGATGAAAATGATGAATTACCTATCACGAAACGGGTGGAAAAATACAGCATTTCAACATTTTCAGAATCTTAAATGGAGCTTTTCCAAATATGTGATGAACTTTTAGTCTATTTATGAATAAAATATGCACATTCATAATTATAAGTCTATATTTTGTTACCGGCTCGGATATAGCTAACCAAATCTTCGGTCCCTTGAAGTTCGTTAGCGTGGTTCCACTGCATTTTATTAGGCTTTTTGACCAGAATTACAGCATGTATAGAGTCAATATGCTTTGAAACCATTGAATATCAGGCGTTCACCAGACATTCCCTTAGTTTCTCATAACTAAAAAACTTTATTTACTATTTTAATCAATGTAACGTGTTATAGATGTAAATTACAGAAAAAAAACCGGAGTTCAGTGCCATCATTTGGGAACATTATATATATTATTTTGAGTAGGTTCCTTTCACCTTTATGTTTTCATCAAAAAGGGAGCATTCAGTTCGATTTGTTGGTGCTGGAGTCGCCTGGGAATAGCTGCAAACATTATTCTTGTAAAAGCGGTCTTCATCACTTCGCCTTTGTTCTTTTTCTTTTCGTATTGTCCATTGGAGTTGACGTTCGAAAACACTCGGAACCACTGAATAGGATTAACTTCCGGATTCAGCGGTGACCACAGGAGTCCAGAGCAACAGAAGATCGCGTAACGTTCGCTCGTCGTGTCCTTTCGGAAGCAGGCAAAGGCGTAGTTAAGCAAATTTGTTCTGCATTCAGCATTGAGCTCCTCTTCTGTCTGCACAAGGAATTGAAGTCCTTGGTTACATTATAAGCTGCTCTTAACCACTAACTATATGGGAATTATTTTGAATAACAACCATTCATTGCATAATTAATTTTTATAATGACAACCATTCATTGCGTAATTAGTCTTATTCAGTCTTAACCTATTAATTTTGTAGCTAATATTATTTGAATAGTGAATTTAGTTGAAGGTGCTGGAGTGAAGCGTGAAAAGCATGCTAGTTCGTTACCTCATCACGCAAAAAACTGCTACAACAAAAATAAACGCGGTTTTCACGGTTGCATTGTTTTATATCTAACTTAAAAATGGTGTATGATTTTATCGTGATACGCCGTCTCAAAGTCGAGTTCTAGGCTATGTAATCAAGTTTTCATAAAAGTGAATATGGTATGAACCTTTCTTTGCTTTTATTACGGCCTCTGCTCTCCGAAGAATTTTGATAGATAGCGTCAGGAATTCTTCCCGAAGAGCGTTGATGAGTTCAGTCACAGATGTTGGCGAAATGGCTTACCCCTTAGTCGTCACTCCAGTTCATCCCGTAGGTGTTTAACGGGATTTATATCAAGGCTCTGTGCACATCAGATCTGAATTTCTTCAATTACTGTCTTCTGAAAGCAATCCCAAACATCTGTCACATTGTTGGCAATGCCACACTGTCCAAAGAGTCAATCCAAACCATGCACCGCTTCCTCCGAACTTCACAGTAGGCATCATATAGACAGCTATGAACTGTCTTCCGGATACCTGCTAGAACCAAACTCGGCCATCTGATTGTCAGACTGTTTACCGAAGTTCGTTGCGCCATTAGACACGTTTCCCTTGTTCCGTAGCCCATATGTTGATCTCAGGATGGGTGATCTATACGTTAATTTAAACGTTATGGTTCGTTTCTGTAATCACGTTGGAACTCACTGAGCTCTGTTACACCATTACTACACCGATTAAAATCGCAAATAAGTCCAATAAGGCATGTTTGTAATTATATTATCTGAACATCATACACGTAACATGTCTAGAAACTTTTGATCACATAGTTCACTATCTACCAAAAAGTAATTGGACACTTTCGATTTTAGACGTTTTGTTGAATATCTACAAAAATACTTGACGAATTATCCTAAAACTTTGGTGGTGTAAAGAGCATATTACAACTCATATATTTCAGCGAAGGTTTTGTCCCGAAGGCAAATAGGGGATCAGCAACAAATTGAAGCATAAAAATAATCTTTGGGATCACCCTGCAAAAAATAATACTTGAAATGCCTTGTAGCTGTAACATATGCTTATGAGGCTTCTTTTACGTATCTGTGTTCATTTGTATGAGAATAGCACGTATAGTCATGGAGTTATAAATGTTTAACTGCACATGCGCAAGCGTGGTCAAAATGTCTTTTGAATAATTTATTAGCCAAATGTATAGGGATACCCTTATAAAAAGTCCAAGCAAATATCGTAAAAAATTCAGAAAGATATCGTCGATAAAGTGAGTGGAATTTCAGTTGCTCTCAAAAATAAACAAAACGATAAGGGGATTTCTCCAAATTTTTATTTTGGACGTGACACAAGTTTCAACTTCTTCTCTTTACATGGGTATTTCCGTGCGACTTGAAGTGTTGTCGTGATGTATTATGCAATTCCGTGCAATGCCTAATGCAGTGGTTAAAATATGACGGACGATAAACCGATTCAAATTTAACTCGCTAGTGATTATTATCAACATCAGTCGTTGATCTGACATAACAAGAGCCCTCATTCTTTCCGTAATGACGTCCGTTTTTGACGTTGAAGTCTTCATCCACTTCTTCTCGGCCTTGTCTCCTAAACAGTTGTGCACTGGATGGGGAATGTTCTCCTTAAGCTCTTTGTAACTTTTCATAAGTTACAGTAGTGAACTATGCAAGCATTACACAAAATTTTATAGCACAACGTTGCTTAAAATTTTGTTGGTCCATTTTCGTAACGCACCTCACAAACGCTACTTAGATTCAGACGCTCTCAACAATCGCATAGTAACTGGGACAAGTTCAAACTACTACAGATGGTGGAAAAGGTAAAACCTTGTTACGTTGTTCTGGAGGTGCTTTTACAGAAGTAAGTTCAACGTCACAATCTTAGTGCTTCAACAATACATTATTGCCGTCATGTTCAGGCCTGGTAGTTTCTAGAAGGCTGTGGTTATACCCACTGCGTGTTCGGAAGGAGGCAGTATCGTTTTCAGTTCGCTCTCAGTGTTGCCAGTTTCATTACTTTTCCAATGTACTTCGTATATATGCATAAGGGTGGTTCCATAAGATTTGAAATCGAGATATGACATTTACTTTAAATTATTCATTCTTGTAATTGATATCAAAATTGATTTAGAAATGAATGATGTTCTTCGAGTAAAGTATTTTGATTGTGAATGCAAAAAGCCAATGTTTCCAATGGCAGCATTTAGCGTTATCTTCAACTCTTCCAAAAAAGTCCTGGGGCATAAGATATTTATTCACGACGATTTCGTAATTTTTGAGTCATTTTTGTATCCTTAAGTATCATTTTTAGTCATTTTAATTTTTCAGCACTTTAATATCATTTCTCAATTAAATAAGAAAAAGCAATACTATTTTAACTTATTTTTAGTCTATTCCCCATAACCTCTTAAGGACTTACATTTAATATTCTGTAAAACTGTTAAGGAAATACATGGTGATTCATTCAATTTCTGACCATTTCACTCGAAAGACGTGTATTAGGGATAAACAATTGAAAGAATATGAGCGCCATATCGAATTTCTAAATAGTTGGAGTTTGTATTGCTGCAACGGCGCTGCGATGAAAATCGTATTGTTGAAAAATGGCGCCCGCTTTATCAACAGAGCAGAAATGCAAGGTTGTCGAATGTTATTTCGAGACAAAATCACCTGTAACCGTGCAAAGAAAGTTCCGGAAGGAGTATAAGTGTCGAGACGCACCAGGCAGGCAAGCAATCATGGATTTTGTCAAGCAATTTCGTGCCACTGGATGTGTTAAAGGCAAGAAAAAAGGCGGGAGCGAAGCTCGTGTTCGAACGGCCGAAGTTGCCGAAAATGTTCGCACAAGGTTGGTCGATTCCCCTACCAAAAAATCTGTTCACCGCCTATCCATTGAAGAAGGGCTGTCGTATACCACGACGTGGCGAATTTTGAGAAAGGATTTACACCTGTTCCCGTAAAAGATCCATGTTTATCAGGAGTTAACAGACACTGGAAGACAGAAGCGACAACAATTTGCGATGGAGTTTGGAGCAGAAATGGAAGTCAATCAGGACATTGTGGACAACCTGTGGGTGTCAGATGAGGCCTTCTTCCATCTGTCAGGTGACGTTAATAAACACAACGTTCGTTTTTGGGGTTCCCAGCACCCTCATGAGATCCATAAGTCACCTCTTCATCCACGAAAGGTTATGGGTTGGTGCGCGATTTCCAAAAGAGGCATCGTTGGTCCGTTCTTTTTTGAGGGCACCGTAACGTCACAGGCTTAACCTAACATGTTGGAAACCTTCTTCATCCCTGAGCTGCGAAGGAGGCGTATACCGCTTCGACAACAATGGTTTCAACAGGATGGGGCTAGGCCTCACACCACTAATGAAGTGCTAGACTTTCTCAATCAGAAATTCGGAAATCGTGTCATTTCAAACAGGTTTCCAGATCGATTCGGGGGTGGCTTTCTTTGGCTCCCTACGAGTTCTGACCTAAACCCATGTGATTTTTATCTCTGGGGGTTCCTTAAAGACAGTGTGTTCACTACAGCACCAAGAACCCTAGACCAGCTGCGACAAAGCATCGTCGACTGCTGCACCCTTGTGGATGCAGAAATCCTGGATATAGTTATGAACAACTTCACCATTCGGTTACGAACAGTTCAAAACATTCTTGGCGGCCACATTGAGCATATCATCAAGACTTTTCCATGGGAATAAAAACTCCGAACTGCCTAATATATCATACTGAAATGCTAAGTTTGTAAACATTAATGGGTCAATAAATCATAGTACTGAAATGGTCAGAAATTGACTGAATCACCCTGTATTATGGTGATATATTATTAGTTGCTCATTTGATTCACCTGTGAGACCTCCCCTCAGACTTTTTGTTAAGAGATGTCACTTATAAAATATAGTGTCTCATTTTAACTTCATTAAGAAGGCTTTAGAGCAGTGTTTCTAAGCAGGGGTCTCTTTGTCAGCAGGGGTTCTGCGAACAGCTCATAAAATACTGGGCACGATCTTAGAATTCTCTACCATACTAGAAATCCACAAAATTAGCCCAAGAAACACTGTTTCAAAGATAACATGTGCTTAATAATCTCGAAAATCAGGAACAGGGCGGGCAATTTTTTTATCTCAAGTATATGCTTTTGTATACACTTATGGTCTAGGCTTGCACATATAACGAATGAGAAGTTTTCATTTTCTTATCTCAGAAAATATGTTATCATTTATCACTTTAGAGATGTTGGCATTTACAATGGATAATGTAGAATATGACTCAAATCCATTTACTATATATAATCTATGAAATCATTTCTAAATATGGAAACCACCCTATTGATAAAATCAAAGCTTTTATCGACTGGATATTATCAAGTGTATAATCAAATTATGCAGTAAATTCTATATTCTGACTGTAGAATTCTAAAGTAAACAAATATTCTAAATTAAACAACAAATTTAATAGTGAACTCAAATGAGCCTGTATGTGATCAATTTTGAGATTTTTGAGAATAGTAATTTTCAATCTACGAGGGAGAATCGGAAAGTAATCAGAATTTGCGTTTGATAAATTAATTTCAAACATTTAGAGCGAACCAAATTGTATTTTGAAAATTTTATTTATTGCCTCATTTTTAACTTAATCACCGCATTTGTTCATGCAGCGGTGCTAATGTGTAACCATTTTCACTATATCCATGTCAAAAAATCATTAGGTTGATTGCAAAGCTATCTTCGATTTCAAGTCGCCCCGTACATTTCTGCATTGAATGTTTTGCCTTTGAGAAGAAAAACGCACAGGATAACGCCATGCCTATACAAAACCACCGTTACAATTACAAAACAACGCCATGCCTATCTCAAACACCGTTGTACCATTCTAGCATTGTTCGGTGATGAATTGTTTCCACACCATGTTTTCTTGTTTGATTCAGGCTGATAATAGAAAATCCTGCAGGACCTCCCTTACAACCTGGATCTAGCACCAAGTGACTACCGTCTGCTAAAGAAGTTCCTTAGAGGCCAGCCTTTACAAACTGAAAGTGAAAATAACTGTGCGAAGACGGCTTCACAATCAGACAAACGAATTTCTTGATATAACAACTGGTTTACATGTTGGGAACGCTGCAAAAAAATGCGGCGATTATGTTGAAAATTGAGGCAATGAATAAACTTTCCAAAATACAAATGGATTTCGCATTAACAATAATGGTCCGGGTGCGCTAAGATATTATTGTCCCGCCTAGACGTCACTTATATGCACTTAACAGATATAATTACGTCTCTCACCATTTCTGTAACTTGCTGACTTTTGATATAATACGCAAAAAAGGAATGTTAATAATAAAGTAGGCTAAAAAGTGTGTGCAGTAAATTATTAAGACAAGAAATAATACAGATAAAAATACAAGATTCCACAAGAGCAGAGCGGAAAACAAAACGAATGGCTCGGAAGCAATGCTTTCACTGCCACACTCGCCCAAGAAGTAACCGAACGAAAAGTAGGAAAGAATCCAGATGAAACCTAGAAAGTTATCTAGAGGATAAAAAAAGAGTCTTTTTCTATTCGGGACGGTAAAGATTCCAGATAACGAGGGACAGGGAGGAGCTAGGAGAGAAAGTAATCTGGAAAAAGGGCCTCTTGAATATCGTCAAAGTTGACGTCTAGGATGTGACGAGATCTGCTATGTCTGAGGGAACTTCTAACAACGAGTTGATGTTCCAAAATGTAAGCACTCTGAGGGTTGATATGGTCCTTTTTCTTTGAGATCAACTTTTTGAGGGACTCCTGGATTTAGTTACCAATGGAAAATACACCGAAATCGTTGGCAATGGAATAATTGTTTGTAACTATTTTATAAAGTTCTGCCATGGTCCTCAGGGTAAGGTTTTGGAAGCTTTGAAGGTCCTTTCACCTAGACTTATATATTAAAGCCCAGGCAGGCATACAATAAAAAACTCCCTTTTATTTTCTTAACCGAAGCAGATATGTCAATTTTGATGGATCTAATGAATAGGAAGTTGTGAGTGACCTATCCCATGGTGACCTTTTCATCATCCCAAATATGCAAATTAGGATACATTCAAATCATATCTTATAAACCGTAATAGATATACGAAAAATTCCAATTGAAGATTTGTTCAGCATGGAATTCCGAAAAAAACAAAAAAAATTCCAAAATCCGATGAACGGATCACTAACAATCACATGTTAAATTTATTAGTTGAATTTATTATTGTGAAATACATAAAGACATTTGAATGTTCAACATGCAAATCAAGAAATCCCTGAAGTGCAACTAGACTAAATATACTCTTATTAGCCTTATTAATTGGATAGGAAACATGGTCGCTGCAATTCAGTTTGACATCAATCATTATTCCGAGGTATTAGTAATTTTTACCCATTTGAGCTCTTAACCGCAGAGAAAGATGGGCTTCGAGGGGTTTCTACGCTTTTTGGTAATGAACTTCTCCTTGCATTAACAACGTTTAGGTTTAACTCCATTTGGCAAAGCATTTCTCACACTGATATACGGCATTTAGTAACCGGGATAAGGCATGGGCGGGATTGTGTACGCAAGCCATGATGGACGCGCCGTCAGCAAACAAATAAAGCTTGATCTGAGTAAAAATTGGGAACTCGTGGTTGAACAATGGTGGATTAGGACAAAGCCTTGAGAAGCACCAGCATTAACGCCACAAGGAATATATGTCGAGCAACCAACTTTGACACGAAATATTCTGTTGGACAGAGAGGAACTAATCAAAGCAAATCGGATCATCGGGCAATCAGATAGGAACTAATCATCTTAAAAATAAGGCCATTAAGCCAAACTTTATCAAAAGCTT
Organism: Rhysida immarginata; assembly: GCA_023313115.1. Classification (NCBI taxonomy): domain Eukaryota; kingdom Metazoa; phylum Arthropoda; class Chilopoda; order Scolopendromorpha; family Scolopendridae; genus Rhysida; species Rhysida immarginata. The sequence continues at coordinate 1,278,726 of JAHWFO010113396.1, read as the reverse complement.
TATGGACGTCTAAAACCCAAGACCGCCATACTTAGAGCCATAAAGAGGAGCATTTAGATCAGCAACAAGCCTCCAGAGCTGGAGTGACCTGGGCGAAAACCAAATTGCTCCTCTCGAACAATTGTTGATTCTGGGCGATTGTTGCCAGACAAAAATCGTTAAACCTCTTCAGAATCACGAGTTCAAAGATTTTGGACAGCACAGATAATAAGCTTATAACTGGGTTTAGACCAATCTTTGGGATAGTAACTATGATGGAGTCCTTCTACTTATCAGGGAAGTAACAATTTCCAGCAATCATTTATGACCTTATGAAATAAAGTGTCCTCTGTACTGTCATTCTTGATGAAGCTGATGGAGGCCATGTAGTTCATAACGAGAAAGAAATTACACGGAATTCCGACCGGTTTCGCCTTTTATTCCTGGCTTTATCAAGGATACATATGAAGAGGCATGCAAGAAGTCTTTTGTATACAGAATATAAAAAGATACAAACAGTCTATGATTGGTTGGGTACAAATTAAGGTGACCTGATAAAGCTACGCTAGTAAAATATTCGTAATTGGTGGAACACGATCATGATTGGTAGAACGTGATGAGCGAATCAGAAAACTAAGAATACTAACAAAAGAAACAAGTGCCAGTAAAATGACCCTGGTAATTATCGAGACAACATTAGGACGCAAATTCTTGAGAGCACTGTTGGTGAGGGAATCAATACCTGCTACTTTTTTGGATTTTAGACGCTTGATGACATCGGAGACTTCGTTGACACCAATAGCTTCCTGGAACGTCGGAGCACGAAGAGTGAGCTCATATGCAACACAAACTAGACGAGTGTTCTTGAGGTTGTCCAGGTTGGCCTGACTAGGCGTGGTGAATTGAGTCTTCAGGGAATCGACGATCAGCTGAGCGATGCAATAAGCCTTAATATGGTGAGAAGAGGGGAGAGGGTAAGGAAATAGAGCAAATCAACATGCAGGAATGTTGCATAAAATATTACTTAACAATACACTTGGCTAATGGCATCCAATCAGTTACTTGGGATAGGACCGTCGCCACCATTATTAAATGTGTCTTACAATATTGTTATGTACAGTCTATTCCAAAAGCGTTATCACTTAGGTGAATGATGTTCGGTTTCCTCGCAATACATTAACCAGTGAAATTAGTCAGGAACCTATTACTTTCACTGGTTTAATGTATTGCAAGGAAGCCGAACACCAAGTGAAAACCTTTTTGGAATAGACTACACGGCACATTAGTTTTCGCTTTTATGGACCTTATCACGCTACAAATTTTGTTCTCTTAGCTTCCTTGTAATTTTTGTTTTCACAATCATTTTATCCCACCAGCGATGTTGCATATAAATAAATATATAAAATGTGATTTTTGATGATGTTATGCTAAAAACATGTTATGTTACGTAATTGGAAGACTAAGAATACTCGATGGACTCATTTCTGTGCTGAAATAACACAATCTCACAACTATATTCAAAATTAATTTCAATTTTTATGTTTCAAAATCGCAGATTTATCTTAACAAAGAGTCTGTCCATTTTACATAACATATCATAAACTTTTACTTGATTTTATTAGAAGAGTTTAGCATCTTTCATTTTGCACCCATCATCGTCCTCCACCTCATCATCATCATGATCAATTAAGTGGACGCGACGGCGAGACAACAACACGATGTTTGAGAGACGAAAGTATGGATCTTCTTCATCTACTTATTTAAAGTGTGGAGAAAAATATTGACAGATGTCTGCAAGGTGGCGTCAAATAGAATCGAAGGGTGAGTGAGTGGCAGAGCTGATAATAGTTAAAAGGAGGAGGAGGAAATCGGTCTCGGTCGGCCGTCCACGAAAGATAGCGTCAGTGCAATAGAAGCAAGAGCTGGAGAGTGAGTTCGAGTGTGGATGGAGTGAGGAGACTAAGGGAGATCAGTTCAGCTGGCTTTAGCGTGACCGGTTCGTGGCCCCTCGTCCTGCCTACGACAATGGGCGGAGAAAAGGAGAATGCAAATTAAGCAGGACAAGGCGACGAACCGCAAGTGACGGACTCCGAGGTCCCATTGCCTGTGACAAAAGGAACGTAGAGTGGGTGGGATGGGGGTGGGTAGGAAGCTAATGGCATGGCACTGTCACGGCCAACATGTTTAGTATGCCATTCGGCGCCTTAGTCTGTCGTGACGGGCTTTCGTCGCCCGGCCAGCCGTTGCTTCGTCGCATGTCACCTCGGAGCAAGGCTTGCGGTCGCCGCCTGTCAACCTTCCCTCCTCCTCGGCCCCCTGGCATCTTGTCCAGCGCCGTTGACGGCCACCGACTCCGGGCTTCTGTCCAGATGTCACGACAACGGGATGAGATCTTGATAAAACGAGCGACACAATCATGCGAATGGCTCCTGATGAAAGACGTTTCGCAAATGATATTGAAAACCGGTGATAATGGTATGGCAAAAATCAAAAAGTAGACTATAGGCACGGGATGATGAAAGGCGAACGTAATCTTTGACGAAGTCGTTTCCGACAAGATTCGTCCTCTAGAATTTCACCGGGTGGATCTCTTTACTGCGCTTCAAGTCGAATATTAAAATGTTTTGAAAGGAAAAACATTCCTGAGTGCGGCATTGATTCAGGTGAACTTCATTTATGTAGGCGTTTGCTGTTTCTATGCAACTTTCATCTTCATCGAGTTTGTCTGAATTATCTGCTCAAAACAACGCGACTTCAATAGAATATCGAGGATATTAGATACAAGTAATATACAATAAATAAACGTTTGAATAACTTTTTTTATAGACAATGTTAAACATATTTAACGAATCTATAGTATTTTCTTGTTTATATTTTATAATATTATCTTGATTACAATCAATTTATATTTTCTCTACATTGGCGAAGTTGGCATTATACATGCATTAATTTTTTATTATTTCTAATTTTAAGGAAAAATCATGCTTATGTATGTAGAACGAAGTTATTTCTAAATGATTTATTGGATTACAACTAAGCAGATTTCAATTATTTGATGTTAATTTTATTTGCTTTAGACGTTCTACCCATTACGGAAAGTGCTTTGCTAAGTGCGTCTGAGAAACAACTAATGATGTTAATATCAAATTAAATGACAAATTTCTCAATTACGAGCAATAATAAGAAAATTCGCTACTGCGATATAATTTAAAATAAAATCTGATTTCCTTGAAAAGGTAAGGTTCACAGCGATTTTTTGTCTGTTGCTGTTTTTAAATATTCTGTAAAATAACTGTCCAGAAAAACAAAACGTGAGTGATTTACTAAGCCAAAATGTTTTAACAGTTCGTCTTCATCAGGGCTTATTCTTATGACTAGCAGAGTACCCGGCGTTGCCCGGGATAATTACAATTGTAGGTAAACAGAACAATCTCATAAAGTTAAATTATAACTCCAAAATGGTTACATAATAACTCAATTAATACAACACAGAGCGAAGGGACTATCCGTTGGAAGGAAGCTTTAATTATTAAAATCAAATAGAAATAAATTTTGAGGGCTCCAAAATTGAGGCTCCACATTTCAGTTTAAGGACCCCAAAATTTTTACCGCTTGGGGCATCCGCCTAACTTGAGTCCTTATTATTATTAATCCCCTTAAAACTTAAAGCCTCCTTAAAGCTTTAATATCAGCTCTTCTTGACGCAACATATAAACACAAACAGCCGATTGTTGATAAAAAGACAACTTGCCGATTGTTGGCACAAACTTTGCCTTGCTTTGTTGGTCCGTGCATATTGTTGGTGAGATCGCTCCTATTTTTTCGATATTGTTGGCATCTGAATATCGATTAGAAAGCATAGGGGGCCAACGGGAGGTCGGACGTGAACGGGACCAAGCCTAAGACACTCTCCGAGTTTTCGAGGTCATCTGTGCAAAATATCAGCCATACCCGGTTCAGAAGTTATGGAGTAACAATCAAACAAACAAACAGACGGAAAGTGCGCTATTTATATAAAGATAAGGAAGAAGTTATGGTTTGAAATTAACAATGGATGATATAACAATAAGGATTTACAATATTAAAAACTCCTATTATTAGAAAATATCAAAATTTATAAAACAAAGAAAACTGGTAATGACAAACTATACACAACCACTCATTTGCAAATGGACGACAAACTTGATGCATCAATGAAGATGCGAAAGCGTTTCCCTCCAATATGTTTGAAAATGGCGCGCGGCAAATTGCCTGTAGAAACAAGGTATCAAGTGTTTTGGATAGGTCTTGGGCCAGCGATCTTTTGTATGTCTATCGGAAAAATTGGCATACTCTAAATATGATACAGTACAGCGTCAAAGTTTGAACAGGGAACTATGCCTCCAGCAAATTGACAGTCGTGGGACAGAGCAATGGAGGCAGTGACAGTGACATTTACAGTGATTCGTGGCTGTGAGCTAGTAAATGACAGTGAGGGATTTTGTGAGAGTCAGATATGGACTGGGAGCGAGCAAGTAGATTGCAGAGGCGCGACGTACAGGGTGGTTATAAAATAAGTTCGCCTACTCAGAGTCCTCTAGAGCCCAATCTAATGAACCGATTGTGATGCAAATTGAAATGTAGGCTATTCAGACCATGGGAGAGAGAATTCTGGAAAGAAAAAAATTAGTGCAAATTTTCACCTAGTGGAATGACAAATGGAGATTTTAAAACTGGTTTTATTGTTTTTGTTTGATTATAGCATATGTTCGTTCTCAATATCGGCCTTCTTACCAGAAAGTTTATTTAAATTAGAAAGTCAACATACCCAGAATGGAATGGATTGATCCATTCATTACATTATGTTTGGTGAAAAGCTTTCACGAAAGATCATGGTTTTAAGCAAGAAAGAACGCGCATTGTTGGTAAAATTGTTTTACCAGAATGATAGCAGCAGTCCAGCTGCATTGCGAGCATATCGTCGTCTAAAAGGACTGGAACAAGGGCCAATGTCAGATAGTGGGTTGCGAAAAATGATAAAGAAATTTGAATCGACAGGCGATTTGGCTGTCGCTCCAGGAAGAGGATGGCGCAAGATAGCAGACGAAGTTGTTGAGGACGTGGCTGTTGCAGTGGTGGACAGAGCTTCCTCTTCTCAACATTCTGCAACAAGTGCTCGAGCAACAGCACCCGTATTGTCCATACCATGGTCCACGGTGGGAAAGGTCTTGCGGTCCATTCTGCATTGGTACCCAACAAGATTCTTCCGGCACAACAGCTAAAACCTCAAGATCCCACTCAACGCGCTGATTTTGCTTATCGCTTTCTGACGAGGATGAATGTTGATGACCTGTGACCGTGGAACATTCTATGGTCAGACGAAGCACATTTCACCCTAGAAGGAGCGGTGTCTCGCTCCCCCATGTCGTGCATGAAAAGCCATTGCATTCTGAATACATGAGTGTAAGGTGTGGATTCACCGCTGATTTTATTTTAGGCCCCTTTTTCTTTGAGAAAGTGACACAACGAGGTCCTGTAAGATATTCTGTGACAAGTGCACGGTATTTAGAATTTCTTGTACAGCATGTGATTCCAACCTTGCGAGAACGACGATGCTTGGAAACCACTGTATTTATGCAAGATGGAGCACCTCTTCATATTGGTCGATAATTGAAGGAACTGCTTCGTGCCAACTTTGGAGATGATCGTGTGATCTCTAGAAGATGCGTAGCCTCCACGTTCTCCGGATTGAACCCGTGCGATTTTTGGCTCTGGGGATATTTGAACTCAAGGTACGGACTGCCTGAGCCAGCATCAGACGATATGTCTCAGACTTTCCCCGGGAAATGCTTCATGCAACAATTGATCATGCTGAGCTACGCTTCCAACATGGCATTAACCTACGGGGGCGGATATATTGAACATATGCTGTAATCAAACAAAAACCTTGCCTGCTTGTTTAAAACAATAAAACTAGTTTTAAAATCTCCATTTGTCATTCCGCAGCGCCACATTTTCACCTGGTAGTGAAAATTTGCACTAATATTTTTCTTTTCGGAATTCTCTCCCCTATGGTCTGAATAGCCTACATTTTAATTTGCATCACAATCGGTTCATTAGATTGGACTCTAGAGGGCTCTGAGTAAGCGAACTTATTTTATAACCACCCAGTATATTAAACAAGATTAAACAGAGTATTAAAAAACTGACTTTGATGAAACTTTTACTGTCGCCTAGCTATATCAGTCCATATCTTGAAAATTACTGAACCGATTTTGATGAAACTTGGACTGTTCCCTAAGTTGAAAGATACTTAATCCAATAAATAAGAATTATTGCAATTCGATTTCTAGTTTCTGAGAAATACGTGGACAAACATACATACATACACACAATTATGAAATTTGGCACACCTGTTTAGAAGCCCACATAGACTAACATATATGAATAGTGTGCAATTTCAACAATATTACATACATACGAGTCGAATTGATAACCTCCTTTTTCTGACGCCGGTTAATAATAACCAAAGCCAACTAGAAAGGCAGGCCGGGGCACTAAAAAGTCACATGACCAAAGTAGATCGAGCAACAATCCAGTCTTCATTGTTTACAACAGACGAAAAAACACTGATTGTTGAAATCCAAGATGGAATCAATGAAGATTGAATTGTTGCTAGATCTACTTTGGTCATGTGACTTTTTAGTGCCCCGGCCTGTCTTTTTCGTCGGCTACGATAATAACCAAAACAAATACCGTAAACAATATAAACGACTGTATTGTAATCCAAAATTGTTAAACCACTACAGCAGGAATTTTATCAAACTGAAGATGATCTAATGGATCGAAACGCGTTGCACATTAAGATCAAATTACTATAAAATAATACGTAAAATTATAAAGATTTGGCATCCTAGTTAGAAATGTAACGATTTATTTGCTTTTGATAAATTTTGCGTTGTGCTGAAGGCAGACATTTATTTATTTATAATTATCATTATTAACTTAGTTTTATATATAAAAAGTAAACTTGGCGTGTTGGCCTTTATAAAATTAGATATCAATCGATTCGAAAGAGAGTTGAACAAGAAGAAAGAACGGGTGTGGGAGGTTTAGCTGTTGAAGTGCAGAAGGTTGAAGGTAGTAAACCCCAGTTGAGGGGGGTGGGAGGGGAATGGAAGGTAGTTAGGATGAGAGAGAGAGAGAGAGA
>JAHWFO010113396.1:1134978-1271458 GCA_023313115.1 Rhysida immarginata | reverse complement strand
GTGTGTGTGTGTGTGTGTGTGTGTGTGTGTGTGTGTGTGTGTGTGTGAGTGTGCGTTTGTGTGTGTTTGTATTTGCTTTTGCGTTTGAGTTGACGCAGCTGTGAACGTAACGGCGGAAGTTGATAAGGTCGCGTTTCCTATTAATAAAACGGTCGTCGTCGTCGTTTCTCGGGCTCGATGGAACCTCGCGTGCTTTTCAATCTTTTCCAGTGTTTTCCCTCGTTACTTGACCTTTTCGACCTCGCCATTTAGTAGAATGGACGTCGAAGCAGCAAAACCTGTGACCGGTCGTACAACGGACCGTTGATGATGAGGTAGATTACGGGGCCCTAAACGTCCGCCCCCGAGAGAACCATTGCGTGACGTAGACAACGAAGGGAAGGAAAAGAAAAAAAAGAAGAGAAAGTAAACAGACGATGATTTGCATACGTTTAATGATTCGTCAGGAGTCCCCCGGACCCGAGGAAAAATATCTCCCGATTCCAAACGGGGATGTGGCATTAAATTTTAATAAATAAAAGGCGCTTGTGTTTGCATCTATCAACAAGAAAGGCATTTATTAATTTGACACCGGCGTTACCTTTTATAGCCCCGCCGAGGGTAGAATATTGCGTGCTGGGTTCCGGACCAGTAACAAATCATCGAGACAGTGATAGATTCACACACAAAGGCTCGCCTCGAAATGACCATAAACCATAGACGAAGCTAAAACGGCCGACGATGTTTAATAAAGATAATTTAAAACGAAGGAATTTTCATCTCTCAAGGACTCATTTTCAACTCGCTTCTCTCATATTGAGCTTACAATTCAGAAAAGAGAATGAAAGAAGGAAAAAAAGAAGAGGAAAAATTTCCTCATGTACTGAATTCATATCAGAAGATCTTGTTTAACCGACCATGAGGTTCTGATTCACTCATTTTATTAGGCAGCATACTTTAAAAAAAGATTGTTAGCATTCTTTTTAAAAATAAATATTAAAAACAAGTATTTTAAAAATAAATATTAAAAACTCCGCTCCTATTGCTTTCTGAATGCCCTCCATCGTCTTATAACATTGGCCTGGACCTGTTTCTTTGCAAAACCGAAAAGAGAATTTCGGAAGGTTGCCAGGTCAGGACTGTAGGTGGGGTACGAAATAGTTTCCTATCTCATTTCCTAATTTTTCCTATATTGCAACGCATAGTGGGGACGAGCGTTTTGGTGATACAGGATGATCTAGAAATGGCGTTTATTGTGCAATGTACAATGGAACTTGTAAAGAATCTGGACATAAGAAACAGAGATCAAGAAATTCAACTAGAGTTCATCCAGAGAAGGCATTTCATAGGCGACTGTTATGAAAATGTTTCAATGTTCTCGTAACACTGCTTAACACACCTTCATATGCACATTGTGAATAGCAGCAGCGGAAACTTTCTTAATGAGCAGTTCGAAACAGTGACAAGACGAAACATATACGTAGGCCATTTTTTATCGAATGCCTGTGACGTTACGAATTATTCAACACGTGGAATATTAATTTCAGTATAAATATTTATAAATTCGGATAAACACTGGAAGTTTTTTAATGCAAGGGTTGCTCAGAAAACAAGTCATTTTCCTCAGTGAATAAAAATAGAAAAGTGAAATTTTACATAGCGAAAATTTGGAGTTTCCGGCAGTTGTGTATTAAATTGCACAGCATTCCGATAGCCAGGGCAGCTCTAGCAATCTGCGAAAACAGTGTATGTGAACGACTCGCGTTATAAACAACAAGCTGAAATTGAATTTTTGGTTGCACAGGAAAAAAAAATTGGGGTTAACATCCACAGACATCCGTCATAGAGATCAGAGAGTTAAAGCTTCAGAAAGTGGAGAGACGGAGCTGCAAGATCTTACCACAATCAGCATACATGGAGAATCTCTGATGCCGACGCCATTTTTCGTGAGGATCGGCGCAATAAGATGCGACTGGAGCTTACGTGGAACAATACTTGTGTAAAGAGATGTAAATAAATTAATGGAGAGATTCCCGTAAAACAAAGAAGGCAGAATAGATGACGTTCGAGAACGACAGATGAGCTATAGTCCGGTCCCGTTATCTATGAAGTAAAAATGAAACGCCGATGTTCAAGCTAGTATACATCTGCTTTGGAAGGAAAACTAAAAACAATTCAAAGGCGCCTGCTTGACTGCCTGTATTTGAAATTTCCCACGACTGGAAAAGTACACACTAATTTTTAATAACAAAAAAAAATCAACATGCACATACTGAATTTTTTTCTTATACTGTACATACCGTGTGCTTCAAAAGTTCCCGAACTGCCCCTTCTGTATGTAGGGAAAGCCTACCCTATGACAGCAGGAGTAATGTTCGTCCAACCACTAAAATAACCACGTGCTGAAATAAATTACATAAAATCAGTTTTACATAGTGACAAAGTTTCTCAAATGTGTTTATTTTATTTTTACATTCCCAAAGGAAACGGTACATGTAGGTTACACCATTTGCTCAAAGTATTCACCGTTCACCTCTTGGAGTAGCATTGTAAGGAGTAATTTCATGTTTTTATACAAAACAAATATCCAAAGAGAAAGAGTTGACCACTAGAGCTTCCAGTCGTTCTATGTTGCCTTGCTCTTTTACGGCAACGTTGCCATTCCTTTATTTACAATTCTTGTATAGTGTGAGTATTTTTTCTAAATTTTGAATCGAGGACACAATTTCCATTTTAAAAGACTGCTATATAAAAAAACTAAAGCTCATTGAAAGTTCAATGAAATTTCGATTAATCATTAATTCTTCTTCAGAATTCTTCTTACTTTTGTGGAACTTTAGCTTTCCCCCCTCATCTGATATGACTTGTGAAACACTGGCGATCATTTACGGCAAACATTCGAAGACGTTTTCTTAGTAAGTTTTCAGTGTAAAATTTGGAAAAATGAATTAGTACCGAGGGGGGGGGGGGGGGAGAGTGGAAAGGTAATTGCGCATACAGTGATGATCACGGGTACTATTTGCGCTGTAATTTGGAAACGCATCAAGCTATTTAAATTTGCCGACTAGTAATATAATTTTCATCGATGATGAAATACGCCATTTAAATAATTCTGTTTATTTGGTGCGTAGGCTGAGCCCTTGTCGGATTTTTAGGGCCGGTAAGCACGTGTAAAACTCTATTATTGTAATATAATAACGTCATCGAACGCTTAACAAAGTGCACTTGGCATCCCGGATTACAGGGGAAATCAAATTATTGCAGTGTGAAAATTTTCCGTGCTTACTACGGGAACTTTTGACTCTTTTGAAGAGATCGCCGTTTCGATAATTAACGTTGAAAGAATCGTTGGTGGGTGGTCGCGTTGCCTAGTCCGCCAGCACGTTTATTTATTATTGTTTTCGAAGAGAAAATTAACGTTGAATCGAGCGACCTCATCGTCCAATCTACGGCCACCATTACTACAACAACAACAATTACAACAACAATCTCGTTCACTCCAATTTTTGATTTTTCTCTGTCGAAACAGGTTTCGCTCTTCAATTTCGTCTTCTCATCGTTTGAGTAGAGCACGAAACCTTGGACCATTAAAGAGTTTAGAATCCATAAAAATTAATCTGGGCGGTTTTTGATTATCAAAATTCTGTTGGAAAACTGAAATAAAATTTCATTTTTAGCTTGTTCCAACCTTTGACTCCATTCGTTATCCATGCGTCTATGTGCGTGTCTCTGTATGTGTGCGTGCGCGCTTGTGTCCACATACGATTCATGTGGTTCTCTTTATTAATTCTGTTAATACGAGGGTTGGGGCATAAGTCATGGCAACTATTTTTTTTATGAGAATTCAAGCATAGGTGGAAAATGTGAAATATACAGATGAAAGAACAAGGAATGGACGAAATGTACGGACATTTAACAACACGCCAACACTTTGCTTCTCATGTTTCGTACGTTTCATGCTTCTGGAAAGTTTATTCTGGAACATGATTACAGATTTCATTTTCCAGAATAAGTAACAGAAATCAAAATAGAGAAAGGCTGTTTTGATATACGAGCGTTGTTCAACTCGGGTTACATCCATTTTGCACGGCGGTTGACTGAGAACTGATTTAACATTGCTCTCTGCGCAACATCAGGAACTCACGGAGGCATCTAATGTTGTGGAAACATACTACCAGTCACAGCTTCCTTGAGACATATGACATTTTATGATACCATCCCTTTGCTCTGAAGAAAAAAAATAGTTGCCATGACTTATGCCCCAACCCTCATATTTGAACTAATTTTCAACTTTTCTTAGCTGCCTCGCTCTATTACCTCGAGTTCATAATATTTCATTTTCATCATAAAACATATACGTTTTGGGATAAGAATTGTCTGTTGCTAGTTTAATTTCATAATTTATCACTCATTATTATTCTACAAAAACACTTGTATTTCAAATTTTCATTAAAAATTACGAAAAGTAGGCCTAATTATTAAAATATTTCATTTTAATTCGCTTTCTATTAATTCTGTTGATGTGGGGCTGTGTAATTTTTTATGGTGCCGTCAAATGGTGCTTGTACTTGAAATGATATTTCGGAATTCTCTAGCAATTGTTTTAGCCGAAGACTTCAAATGACATCCTATCACAGATGCTGAACACTCGACGATCTGTCGTTTTCTTTGGCGGTTCCACTCGACTGATATTTCTCTTTTGGATATCTATTTGATAAATATGTTGTACGGTCGCGGTGATCCGAACTTCTTTTAATCCGAACTGGTTATCTGGATACAATGACTGGATAAAGGTAGAAGCAAAATAAACAGCATAAGTGTACGTTTATTGGATAAGAATACAGCGAATGGAAAGAAGAGATTGGGTACACTATAAAAGACAAATATATGGATAAAAGCAGAAAAATAATGAATGGATAACAAACAATAGACTAATATACTGTAGAATACAAAAGTTGATAGACATAATTGAATAAAGTAAGGTTGATCCATAAAAAGGAAATGAAAATGGAATCCTGAGATCATGCACTTCCTTCGGAAGGGAAGTAAAGCCGTTGGTCAAGGGAAGTAAAAAACCCTTGCGAGGCAAAATTTGCGGACCCTATAACGCCGTCCTGAAATGATCATAGCAGTTGAAAAGGACGTTAATACCAAACAAACCAAACCAATCATCTTTCTTCTTGAATAATGTCTTATGTTCATTAAAACGAACAGCGAAGTTATGGGATGAATATCCTATGTAGAACTGTCACAAGCTCCGCAGTCTATGCGATATATACCGGAACGGGAATAGTTGCTAATCCATTCCTACCACATCTTCTAATCTAATCCACCATTCTTCACCACACTCTTCTTTCAATAAACTTGCTTCCCTCAGTTTCCTCAAGCTACCCCCTCAACCCTTCTTCTCGTTCCTCTGAATTCCGCATTATCCACTCCCTTGCCTTTACGAATGGTTTTTCTCCCTCCACCTTTACCCGTCTATTAAGTCGCAGAAAACTCGCCCTCCTCAACTTTAAACCTCCAGTCCCAACCCCGCCCAAGAAATGGGTTTCTATACCTTTCCTTATCCCCCATCTCCTTCCTATTTTCCACCCCCTATATTCCAACCCTCCCGCCCATATCAATACCTAGAACTATTCCAGTTCCGGTGTATATTGCCTACATAAGACTTTCATCCCGTGAAGAAAGAAAATATGTTATATGGAGATGGGTCCAGAAACGCTTCATTTCCATGTTAGAACTCATTTTCTACAACTCTTCAAAACTTATGCAAAACATACAGGAACAGAGCGCACCAGTCTTTCTTACCTGAAAATGTTCAAAAAATGCCCTCTTGGTTACGTCTGGTAAGAATGTAGTCGTAATTATTAAGTTAATCGCCAGTGTTTTTTTTTCAATTTATATAGCAATGCATTTTATTGCAATTTATATAGCAATTTGTAATATAGTGATATTACAAAAAATTATATTCGTGCAAATGACAATAGCCTAGCATTTTTCTGAAATAAGCAAATAAGAACCTAGTCTCAGGATTGATTCAACACTGCACCACCAGGCTTTCAATCCCGGATAATACGTTCAAAATTTTGGTTCACACGAAATTCGTAATAACGGGGTTCGAATATTTATTATGGTTAATAACTTAAGTTTTGATACCAAATTGCTACTACAATAGTAAAACTTTGATCTGTTATAATTCTGTACCGCTTTAGAATACGGCCTGAAACCCGACTGCCACAACAAGCGGTCAAACTTAGTTAAACTCATTGTGAATCACCTTGTACAAAAAATCCGGCTTATTTGCATCGAAAATCTATTTAAAAAAGGAAACAGCACGAGTTCTCTTTTAATATTGTTTTAGGGTTGTTAAATTTTAGTTTTTAATTCTTACCAAAAAATAAAAAAAAACAAACAAACAAACAACAAAAAAAAAACACCCTAAGAAATAAAATTTCCAGTATCCGAAAGTCTTTGTTTTGTTTAACGATGATGATGATGATGCGGGTTTCTCTTTCTTTTTCCCTCTTGTTTAATGTCCATTATTTTTCTCCTGCTTTATTTATTATATTGGAAAAACAAGAGTAAGAAGGTAAACGCTGAGGGTAAAAACCTGGAAAGAAATAAAAGAACGAGATAGAGAAACAAACGAGAAGAGCAGGAAGAAGGGAAAAGCAAGAGAGGAGAGAAAAGAAGACGAAGAAGAAAAAAGAAATAAGATGGGGCTTAAAAGCACTCTTCCTTTCTCGATGGGTGTGTTCAGGCTTGATTACCACAATGAAAGTTTAACGGTTTTAGGTAAAAGATTGAGTGGGCGGGGATTTGGCGCTGGTGGGGCGGGGACTGAGCGTGCGTCGCCAGGTGCACCACCGGGGCCCATCGCCGGAGACACGGGGCAGCCGCGGACGCTCTCTTCGCTAATTCTTCTCTATTGCTATGCTAACGATGCGAAGAAGAGGAATGTTTTAGTCTCGTTTCCCATGACTCGGATTGGAGCTTTCGGAGGAAACTTGATGAGAAAAGGCTTGGCGCAAGCGCCGTGAGCTTCGTCAACAGACGAGGCGACAGGGGGCTTAGAAATTACAATCCTCCGTCTAACAGTCGGAAGAAGTCTTCGGTAGGGGATTCTTCGTACGGCGGAGAAAAGAAAGACCGAAATTGTCTCTTCTCTCTCTTTTCTATTACTTTTTTCCTCTCTCCCTCCCTCCCTCCTTCCCTGCTGTTGTTGTATGGCAAAGCGAGCTTAAGATGTCGTCGTTCGTTACGCAAAAGGACACCTGGCGACAATAATGCGAATTAAAAGCAAAGGGGTTTGAAGTGGGGCGACGAAAGCTCGAATGGTCGCATTTTGTCTGGCAGAGTGCAATTACGTTTTGAAAAATAAAATATTTATTTAAGGACAGGGACTGCATTAGGCAAACTGCGTTATAATTACGGCACAAGGCCCTAGGACCTGTGAAATCAGCAGCAGAGCCGGAATGGGAGGAGGCAGTCGGAAGGAGCTGATTAGGTTTCAGTTGCATTGGGAATGATCTGCATGGAAACTTTCCAAACTCCTCTTATCCGCAATAGGCTCCGAAATAAGAAGGACGCTTCTCTCCCTCTCACCCTCCCCTCTCTCCTCTTCTCTCCCAAGATGAAAGCTGCCTTTCAAATCGTTCTGCTTTAAAAATGATTTCACTTCTTCTCTTCGAATTGGCGGAAGCCTGCCTGCTTTTTTTTCTGCTTTTCTCGCGTTTGTTTATATGGCTGGTTGCCTGAATTGAACTCATTCCTTTTAATATAGGCCAAGTGATCTATGTTAGTTTAAAACTTAACAAAACTAGTTTACGTAATTAGTACAGAGATTAATCTTAATAAAATCTGCAATGAATTATATAATCAAGTACCGAAAGATAAATGGTCATATTCACATAAGCCATTGAACATTGGAGTAATTCCTTATGCATTCCAACTTAAAAAGTTCTTTATGTAATAATATTCTACAATTTTTTTTGGTTTCTTTCAGATATATATGTGTTTGAGGGTGCTTAATTCGAAAGTGAAACCAAGAAAATTCTATAGCAAACAGTTTTAAGAGAAAGAAAGGTTGTTGGTTTTTTTTAAATAAAAATCGACAGTAACACTGAAAAAAAATCTAATTTAATTTATTTTAATTTATCAAACACTGATTAGAATGTTCGTTAAGGGTACAAATACTCATTTGATAACGTACTAACTAGAAAAAAATGAAAAAAATTTGCGGCAGTCCGCAATGGGTTGTCTTGCCTTTTGCATTTTTCTTCAGAATCTCTCGAAGAAGCGTCCAGCATTAATTTGATAACAATGCACTATTACATTTTCCTTTGTAACTCTTCTCCATTTCAGAAATCTTTTTATAAAACCTTTCACCATGCTGATCAGAATCGGCTCCAACGTTTGGAAAGGAAAAATCCAGATGGGAATTCAGAAAGTGGATTTTATGAGACATATCGCATCCCAAGGCTTGATAAGTGTTCAGCAACACTTCCATAACCCTGCGGTAGTTGAGCGATAGTTTATTGCCTAAAATTTTTTGTTTGTACACATCGCCAAATCTTTTTTTACGCTCTTTTTTCCTCTTGTAGATTTTGCGTCACTTATATGAGGGAATTTATCCTTTAGATACGCAAAACCTTCTCCGTCCTTGTCCATTGTTTTGACAAATTCAAGATTTGGTTGAAAATACAAGATGAATGATATAATTGAATCTTCAGAAAAAATAAACCTTTTCATAATACTACGAGTTGTTCCGGATAATTATGAGTGACAGAAATGTTTTGGGCCCCAGATTCATGTTCAGCACAAAAAAAACCATAAAAAAATCACGTGAAGAAACAGGAGATACAAGATTTACTTAAACACAAAAGATTGACTTATATTGGCATAGATGTACATTTTTATCACAAGGCGATCATCAGTCATTACGCCATAAAAGGCAACCACAAATACCATAACCACACAATAAGTAACCACAGCCCCAGAGGTTTATTTATCGTTTGGATGAGAGGATTTTGATGCAAACATTGTAATTTGTAATGGCAAATTCGGTTGGCTGCCCCCAGGGAGCAAAGGGATTGCTTCAATCATGTGATCAATCTGCATTTGAGTGTAACAAAGAGTGGAGCAAATGAACGGAAATGCTTTTCTTCAGTCTCCAAACATCTGCAGGGACAGGGGTAAGTGGTAACCATATTCACCCGTATATTATACGACATATGGTCTACTGGTATATATCGGTAACATCATCAAAATTCACAATACTTGAAATTTTTTTGCCCGTCTGAATTGTTGAAGTAGTAACAAAGTTAAAACTTCGTCTTCTTCATCAAAGAATTGTCAGATGAAGAGCTATCCAGTAAATGTAAAATAATCTCGCCCCTTTTGCTTATGAGGCAGCCATTTTGATTTGCAGATGACCAGGGAGCAATCCTGGAATAAAACGGAGTGTTCTCTGGTGCAGAGAGCAACACCAGTCGAACGCTGCTGGACCAGCTTTGTGAGAGCAGGAGCAGCCAGTCAAACAACTGTCAGAGCTCCAGAACACTCCAAAGCACTCCATAGCAGACAGCCAAATTCGCCATAAGTATCTCTGCATAATTTATTCTTGAAACAAAGCGAGCATCTATAGAGCGAGTCGAAGGTCGCTGGACATAACTGTATTTCGGAAATGGTGTGTAAAATGAACGACGTTGACCATGCTAGCAGGGATTAGGATGGGTGCACTATGTTTTGGAACAGTTTTGGAGTTTAGCCGTTACCGGAAAATCCGCCATTTTGGCTCAAGGTTCATTTTCTTAAATGGGAGGGGAATCACGTGGCATACCAAATAATACCTAGAGCCAATGACTTTTGACTCACCCTGTAGTGTTGAAGCGTTATACGTAAGCGTCTACTGTTATTGTTAGAACGTAGCTATACTCTGTCCAAAGAAAGAAAACCTGGGCGTGTGCAGTTAAATTTCCAATTTCAATTGTTAGAGATGCCTAGTTTTTCTTTTGTTGGATAGAATATAGGTAAGCGTCTCTTGTTGAAACGAACAAGCACCTACTGCAAAAAAGTGATGGTAACGAGCCCGTGTTCCAAGCCAGCACCAATAAAGGTTAAATCTAATAAATGAATAACGGTCAATATTTCAAGGTACAAAATAAAAAAATACACGATATTTGATGCTTAAACGTTAAACAAAAATAACTTTTTATTCATTGGTGTATCAGATGCTGTAGCCGGTCCGGAGGCATGGACGCTGGATCATAGGTTTTCCGGTTCCCGGAATTATTAGCCACGGGTCAATGTTCAGGTGTGTCCCAGGAAAGAGTAAAGATAATGAATGAATAAAGATAAACATTGTATTAATCATTCCTATGAAAAGGGCGTCAAATGACCTGTATGTTGACGCGCCCAAAAACCTAACGATCACATACTTTATCTTAGCATTGACAATTTCTAAGAGGGCATCGTATCGTTAACATCAGAAAATGTGCCATTAAAACATGATTTCGACCATTTTAGAATTTGTCCAGGCTCTGTTCTATATTTATGGATTGCGAAAACAGATTTCGAAATTCTCTCGTGCGTATCGAGAAAATCGATCCACGGACGATAAGACAAAGGAAAGGCATAAAACGCTATTCGGTGCTTAATATACTTTTGTGATTATTTACTGCGTGAAGAAACACAAGGCACAAGATCCACTAGATCATAAGACGTTGACGTTTGCTCGCATGGATATACAATACATTTCCATCACAACGTGATTATCAGTTAGGCATACCGATGGAAATGAAAAATCTATGCCATGTTCAAATTTTTTGTAGTCATGCGAATCTCGTGCCTTGTGTTTCTTCACGTAGTACTGAGATATTTAAAAATTAAACGAGAATTATATGCTCCTGAGGCCTTTTACACAGACGAACGTAAGTACCACTAAACTTATTTTCGCGCTAGAACTCACTGAAACTCCAAAGAGCAAGAACTTGGAAGTGCTCAATAAAAGTTAAGTACACTTCTTAATTAAGTTTTAAGAAATTTGAAAAATTCTTAAAGAGCTCATATTGGATAAAATCTACCAATAGGAAAATAAAAATTGTATCTCCCTCCTCCACAAGGGAACTTTCACCATCTAAATTGCGGGAAATTACGATATTTGATAGTGCTAAAAGCCTGCAATTCGTTTTTCGATTGCTTATTAAACTTTTGTTTCTCCAAGTCTATGAAGGATTTTTAAAAAAAACAAAAGCCTTTTTTTTAGCGGAGAAAATAAATATTTCATTATCCTCGAATGCAATTCAAGAAATCGGTCCTTGATGTCCTCCTTATTAAAGATGAAATTTATATATCGAATTCTATTTATTTGAAAAACATATCAGGCACGTTTCCAAAAATATGACATTTAGAGGAGGGGAAATCACTGCATTTCCCTTTCAAAAAGAATTCAAAAAATTCGAATAAAAATAAAATTAATATTAAAATGTGTAATATTAAAAGTTTGTTTACAATGAATGCCTTGAATTCTACCTTGCTCTTCCAATTTTAATTTAAGATTTCAATACGTTAAACAAATAATTTTTATGCCATCATGAGTAGTAATAAACCATTAAGGAATGACATAACCAAATACCGAAAGATTAAGCTAAACCATTAGCGGAACTATATTTTTAAACCGCCCTATGTTAACATTGGAAGTTTCTAATGGAACATAATGATACCATTAAACCACGTACCTTTGAAATATTTTCAACTATCATTAATATTACGTTATGTTCATTCATGACACATCATTCCAAGTTGTTTGATATATTACATGCCATATTTTAGCATTGAAAGTTCCAATGAACCATAATGGTTCCACTAAATCAGGTTCCTTGAAACCAATTTCGACTATCATTAATTTTACTTTATATTCATTCATCACAACTCATTCCAAGTCGTTTGATATTTTACATGCTATATTTTAGCATTGAAAGTTCCAATGAACCATAATGGTTGCACTAAACCAGGCTCCTTGAAACCAATTTAGATTATCATTAATTTTACTTTACTGTACAGTATATTCATTCTTGACACATCACTCCACGACGTTTGATATATTACATGCCATATTTTAGCACTGAAAGTTCCAATGAACCATAATGGTTCAACTAAACCAGGTTCCTTGAAACCAATTTCGAATATCATTAATTTTACGTTATATTCATTCATTACAACTTATTCCAAGTCCTTTGATATATTACGTGCTATATTTTAGCATTGAAAGTTCCAATGAACCATAATGGTTCCACTAAACCAGGTTCCTTGAAACTAATTTCGACTATCATTAATGTTACTTTATATTCATTCATGCCACATCATTCCAAGTCGTTTGATATATTACATGCCATATTTTAGAATTGAAAGTTCCAATGAGCCTTAATGGTTCCACTAAACCAGGTTCCTTGAAAACAATTTCGACTACCATTAATTTTACTTGATATTCATTCTTGACACATCATTCCAAGTCGTTTGATATATATGGCATGCCATATTTTAGCACTGAAAATTTTTGAGGGTGTCATAAGGGTATGTGTCATTGTTTCGATTTCAACCATTTTCAAAATGGTTTATTCCCGGAACCTTATTTATTAATTGGCGAAAATAGTAATTGATATCCGCTTCTATCTCGTCATTACGATTTGTTTGATATATTACTTAATATACAGGGTGTTTTTGAATTGAGTACAGATTTTTTGTGAGATGATAGAAGAGGTCCTTAGAAGTATTTTTTGTCATATGAACATGGGGTCCCCGCAGCTCCGTTTACTTGCAATACTGCATTGAACAATCAAATGACACCGGGACGCAGTGTGCGTTGGTAGGCCTAGATTATTTTATTTTTAACAATTAACACAAGCAGTCTACTGTAATAACTTTTAAAGTAATTGTTTGCAAAGAAATTTCAAGGTGCTTGTTTGTTGAAAAGTCTTAGGACAAACTTCGTCAAGGAGATTCCATGGTATCCAACCCCTTTGTAAAATACGATTAGTCATTACGCGTTTTCCCCAGTGCAATTGTACTGATTTCGGCCATCTTCGAACTAAATTTATCAATTGGCCAAACAGTATTTAATAACATTACATTCGTTAATGGCTCTTTGTTACGAGTGGTTTGATATGTTGGTTACTATATCTTAACATTGTAAACTTCTAGAGCGCGTGCCATTGTTCCAATTTCGACCATCTTCGAACTAAATTTATCAATTGGCTAAACACTATTTAATAACGTTATATTCGTTCATGGCTCGTCGTTACGAGTGGTTTGATATGTTACTTACTATATCTTAACATGGAAAAATTTTGGGGGGGTATCACAATAGTACAATTAGAGCGCGTGCCACTGTACAGATTTCGACCATCTTCGAACTCGTCCGTGCCATTTCCCATATCTATCGATTGGTGAAAACAGATTTTTAAAAGCTTTCATACTTTCCGAGAAAATCGAGTTACGGACAGACGGACGGACGGACGGACGGTCGGTCGGACAAGGCCAAAGCATAAAGCACCTTTCGGTACTTAATAAACCACTGATGAATGATATAATCAAGTACCGAAAGGCTAAATGAATACTGCTACATAAAACATTGAAGACCTGCGTTGCTTATATATTCCACCCGTAAAACTTCTAATTTGAAATTTGCATATATTTGAAATGAATTAGAGCACATCCTACTTAACTATTTCCGACTATCACTATTTACTTGTTAGATTCACTCATGACACGTTGCTACAAGTAGTTTGATATATTACATGCCATATTTTAGCATTGAAAGTTCCAACAGTACTATATGGTAACATTTGGTACTATTAGCCACGTGTTAGTAAACCAATTCCTACTATCATTCTTTACTTGTTATATTCAGTCATTATATGTTGTTACGAGTTGTTTGATATATTACATGCAATATCTTAACATTGAAAGTTCCAATGGTACCATATTGTACCATATAGACCATTACTGCACGTGCTACGTAACCAATTCCCACTATCATTCTTTACGCGTTATATTCAGTCATGATATGTTGTTACGAGTTGTTTGATATATTACATGCCATATCTTAACATTGAAAGTTCCAATGGTACCATATTGTATCATATAGATCATTAGGGCACGTGCTACGTAACCTTTTCCACTCTCATTATTTAGTCCTTATATTCAGGCATGACACGTCGTTACGAGTTGTTTGATATATTACATGCCATATTTTAGCATTGAAAGTTCCAATGGTACCATATGGTATCGTATAGTAACATTAGGGCACGTGCTACTTAACCAATTTCCACTACCATTATTTACTCGTTATATTCAGTCATGATATGTTGTTACGAGTTGTTTGATATATTACATGCCATATTTTAACATTGAAAATTCCAATGATACCATATTGTATCATATAGACCATTAGGGCACGTGCTATTTAACCATTTCTTACTATCATTATTTACTTGTTATATTCACTCATGACACATTGTTACGAGTTGTTTGATATATTACACACCATATCTTAGCATTGAAAGTTCCATCGGTACCACATGGTACTATTAGGCACGTGCTAGTAAACCACTTACCACTGTCGTTATTTATGCGTTATATTCATTAATGATACATCCTTAAACGTACACGTGCTATTACACCAATTTGTGGTATCACTAGTTACTCTCATATATTCGTTCATGAGACATCGTGACGATTTATTTTATATATTACATGACATATCTGGTTAGAGAAAAATTTTAAAGGGGTATCTTAATGTTACCATTAGAGCACGTGCTGTTAGAGCACGTACCTATTTCGGCTATCTCAGGTTCGTACTTGTTCGTGCTCTGTCCCATATTAATGGATTGGTGAAAACAGTGTGTGAAAAATTTAATTCGTTTTCAAGTTATCGTAATAAATAAATAATAAGCTCCCTACTAATAAAATTCTTTTGATTTAGAGTCCGTTCTGCCCTTTCAATAATCGTCAATCTCGTGCATCCTGCACGCGCACCTTCTCATTAACGTTTAGAGCACGCGCTGAGCCGAACGTATATGCTTTTTACGCGTTTTCCCCAATGCAATTGTACCGATTTCGGCTATCTTCGAACTAAATTTATCAATTGGCTAAACCCTATTTAATAACGTTATATTCGTTCATGGCTCGTCGTTACGAGTGGTTTGATATGATACTTACTATATCTTAACATGGAAAAATTTTGGGGGGGTATCACAATAGTACAATTAGTGCGCGTGCCACTGTACAGATTTCGACCATCTTCGAACTCGTCCGTGCCATTTCCCATATCTATCGATTGGTGAAAACAGATTTTTAAAATCTTTTATACTTTCCGAGAAAATCGAGTTACGGACGGACGGACGGACGGACGGACGGACAAGGCCAAAGCATAAAGCACCTTTCGGTACTTAATAATGATGAACGCCAAGTTTGAGGTTGTGAGTTCAAACCAAAAACTTTTCAATAAAAGCATCAAAAAACACTACCGAAGTCTAAATTTTATAAGAAAAATACTAAATATGATGGAGTAACAACTCTGTATAATAAATTAAAGTTACCTATCGTTCGGAAGATCGGATTGACAATCAACTAGTTCGAGGTTATCTGTTTTTTGAAAAACATTTCCCTTATTATAATATTGGCTTGTGGAATGACTTATCTGTTCAGTTAAGACTGATGAGTAATGCTATTATATTTTTTATTTGCATTTAGCATTACTCTTGTGGATACGTTGTTATTGTTATTATTATTATTATTATTATTATTAATTATTAGTATTATAAGGATAATACCAGCTCGGTGGCCGAGAGCGTTAAGGCCTAGGTCTTGCCGCTCTCGAAACCAGCGAGTCGAAACTGTATTTATCCTCAGGTTAGACTTAATAAATTTGTTTTATAAATAATTAGACAGGCTTTTATAAATAGTCACGAGAGATTAGATTTTCACTTTTTATGGAAGGCAGCGCGTATTAATCTAGACAATTCAGTCACAAAATGCATGCCTCATTATAGCGCAAAATCTACAAAGTACGAGTACTGATTGATTGATAAGTTATTTCTTTCGTCAAGTAGCGTCATTAGAGATTTTGGTGGGAGAGGATGGAACCCAGTTTATGTTTGATACTATGTAGTGCACACGAATTTCATATATATACACTGACTGTTTGAGAAATAGCGTTCGTTAGTAATCAATGCCATGTATAGTTACTAAGCAGCAACTAGGATGAGCAATTCAAGCATCCGCAAAATCAGGCCTGATACGAATTTGCATACGCTATTGCATCAGGAAAATTCAAGGCAACATTTCATTCGATAAATTATGGAAACAGTAATAAGCCCGAAACTCCCATTTGTTATGCACCTTCTCTACATTTCTCTTCATTTGCATGCCACTTTCATTATTAAGTAGTGGAAGAATGGAGCTACTTATTGGTTTCACAATGTCCGTCCGTCCCCTTCATAATTTCCGCATCTTTGAGGTAGAAGGTTGAAATTCGGAATGTAGCTTACTATATGCATGTGCACCTTAACTATTTAGTTTTAATACTAAATAGCCCTCTGGAGTCGGAGTTTTGGGGTGCAAATTAGAAGGGACGAAAAGGTCTACGTGTATTTAAAGGAGTGAAATTCGGTATGTAGATTCCTCTAAGCAAGATCTACATGTACATTACTATGAAGTTTGGGCCAAATTGTCCCAATGGGGTCGCAGTTGTGGGGATTGCAATTACTTGATCTTTAGAACTATGGCAACATATGGCATTTGATATATCATTCGATAGGAAACGATGAGAAACGAAAGAAGATATAGCTCCTTTACACTTTCTAAATACTACGTTCGAGAAAATCAATTTTTCGATATAAAAAAAATGGAGAGGAGGGGTTAAAAAGTGTGATTAAAGGGTCAAAAGTAAATTATTTGGGTTAAATTTGTAAAATTAAAGAAGATAACCAAATTAACAAAAGTACCATTTTCATATCAAAAGTAGTAAATTCTGCATCACTGGTTGAAAATCAGCGGAAGACGGTGAATCTGATGTTACATGAAAGTAAAGTCGACTAATTCTTAGATTCTTCTTTATAACTGATTGGGTTGCTAAGATCAGATTATAAACTTCTTGGTTACATTTTTTATTAGCATATAAATAAATCTTATTAGCATACAATTTGAAATTTAAACATTAGAAGTTTTTTTGCTTACCGATACGAATAAATCCCGACGCTGTATGAATCGTTTTAGATTTTAAAATTTTACATTGAAAAAAAAATCCTGATCATATCAAATCCTTTTTAGGAATAAATTATGATAGTAGGTTTCTTTTCAGTGGGATAAAAAAGGATTTTTTTTTTAAACATGTACAAGTGGAAATGCTGGAGGTGGTCATTGTTGGGCGGAAGAGCCAATGAAGCGCCTTCATCGTCCGTGATTGAATCCCTGTTTTATGGGTTTGTGCTCAACGGGCAGTCGTCCAACCCCGGAAAAAACAATCGCCCTCATTTGTTGACGTCCGCTTATCTTATGTAGCGAAAAACTTTCTCCTTTTTTTTCTGGTCTTATCCCAATATCCTTAGCAAACTGAGGTTTTTCGGTTGCGAGCAGAAAACTCTAAGAGTAGAAGTCAAATTTTATACTTGACATGAATCTTCTTTAAGGGTAATAACGCGCGGAGAGGATGAGCAATGGAAGCCTTTATAAACATAAAAACAAGCAGTAAAAATGGCTCCGGGGCAATGAAAACATTTGAAAAACATTGCACAAAAGTGGAATTTTTATTCGTTGCAGTGTGAAAATAAATAAATAATAAAAAAAAATCGTGTTATCTGGAAGCTAATAACAGAAACAGTCGACGGTCTTGTTTTCATTTTTTTTTATCTGTTTGTATCATGTTTTTTTATGGATTCAATTATGTAATTCACTTGAATTGTGTTATTTGTCTAAATATAGAGGGGGGAAAGAGACTTCACTCTAGGGGGTGGGGAGTGCTAAAAACCTAGTATTCGGACATAGCCCTTCTTAGCCCGATGTCTGGGCGTTTTTAAACGCTCACATTTCATGCCGCTTCTCATCCGTTTGAGGAAACTATCCAGATGTAAACATTAAATGTAGAGTTATGAATCGTTTCTTTAAAATATAATTTATAAATATGACACAGAGCTTAATTCTAGAAAAACATCGTCACAATCCCTAGAGGCTTGAAAACATCATGAAGTGTTGTAACTTTTTCAGTTCATTGCCATCTAAAATTTTACATTTACTGCAGTATAAAATCATACTGAGAACAATTGCGATATATAACAGCTCACACTTGATCAGTTCTAGACTAGGGATGTCAAACCATTCTAGAAGAGTTAGTTAGCAAACTGATTTTATCGTTCCCTCTTGGAACTAAGTTTTCTCAAATTCGAGGCCTATGAGAAAGATACATTAAAATAGAAAACAAAATTTTAATATTGGAATCTAGATGTTAAAAGCTATCGTAAGTGGTAAAGCTTTCTTCTGTACGTCAATATCTATACTCTGTCTACGGAAGAAAACTGGGCGTGTCAAACTAAAGTTAGAAAATGCGTTTAAAACGAGACCAGTAACAAGAAGTCTTAACATTGCACCACCAATGAGTAGTGCGCTCTTTAGTGAGGGTTGACCTTGAACTGGCTTTCGCTGACGTAATAATGAGAACCCGGCAGCTTCGAAAATGGCGGGTCAGCTGGAAATTTACTCCAAAGAAGAAGTGCAGTCAATCAATCATACTTTCTTTACGCTAAAGGTGAAAATCCAACAGAAACTCATCGACTGATATCTCATGTATAAGATGAAAACTCTATTTGTAAGTCTCAGGTTTGCAACAGGATTGAAAGATTCAGGAAAGACGACACGATGCAAACCCTCCTGAAAGAGGAAACGTTCGTCTGTTAACGGCCATTGACAATCTGATTCGGCAAAATCGCCATATCATAATTGACGAAATAGTGTCAGAAGGTAAGGTAAGATTAGGTTAGGTTACAGAAGGCGACGTTAGAAAAGTCGTGTACGATACTTGCGAGAACAAGGAAAAATCTTTTATTCTGCTGAAATCCAGACACATCCAGGCAAGTGTGCAAGTGCATTGAGAAAGGTGGCGACTACATTGAGAAATGATATTATCAGTTTTGTTTTGTTAAGGTTTGTTTCATTTTTCTCATAAATCCCATTTCTACTTTCGCTTGACTCCTCCTCGTAAATTTCCAATTTTAATTATTGAACGTTGTTAATTTTGCTTTGCAGCAGCATCTATCAATTGAAATTGGAAATTTAAATGGACACGATTGAACAGACTATAGTTTGCTATGATAGCAATTACCCAGAAATAACTGTTTTGACGTTTACAATAATATCCATTACCTTAGCTTCAAGTTGATTTTCCAAGTTTTACTATTGGTTATTGTTGTTGACCGTTGACTCAATATTTATTAGTGAAAACCCGACTTTTTAGATTTGCTTGTCTACTTGACAACATACGAGGCATTATACAAACGTTCCTGAAATTTGTATGAAGCGCGCCAACGAATACAACCAAACGCCGCTAATTAAAGCCTCATGTATTCTTTGTGAAGTAATATGTAGCGTAGTTTGAGCTAAATGAACGCATTATTTTCGTGAAGTGCTTTTTCAATGTTTTGCTTGCTTTAAGTTGCAACTTCAGGATGGCTGATGCTCGAAAGAGTC
The DNA here is from genome assembly GCA_023313115.1 of Rhysida immarginata. Classification (NCBI taxonomy): domain Eukaryota; kingdom Metazoa; phylum Arthropoda; class Chilopoda; order Scolopendromorpha; family Scolopendridae; genus Rhysida; species Rhysida immarginata. Next base: position 1,251,736 of record JAHWFO010113396.1, on the reverse strand, counting down.
GTGTTTGTGTCAAATGCCGTTTTAATCTTGGTAAAACCGCTATAGAAAAACACAAAATGTTAAAGTAAGCATTTTGTGACATCGCTTCAGGCCAAACATAAACTTAGGTTGGTTTAAAAATGTTAACAACGCACGAACGTCGATAGATTATGATGATACTTAGATCGTATCCACCAACGTTTTTTCAAAGTACGAGAGCGAAAAGCTACATATCCCAGCTACAAACGTTCATGATTTTCACGAAATGCACTCAAATGGGTGGATTTACACTTTCGTGCACACTTTTTGCCAAACTTTCATGATTTTCACCGAAATGCACCCAAATGGGCGGATTTACACTTTCATGCACACTTTTTGCCAAACGTTCATCTTTTTGTTCAGCGCTTTTAGTACCGTTTGCAATTCAGCTAGCATCTTCTCTACTGTGTCATTTATTACTTCTTCTTGAGTTTCATCTTGGAGAAAAGAAAGAAATCCTACAGAGCTAAGAAGAGCGAGTATGGTGAAGGAGAAACAAATATCATGTTATTGGTGATGAAAGCATAGTCCTTCTCATGTTCAGTTATTAGAATGACATATATGATATTCCATTGTGTTACAGGTGAGTTCCTGCCACCTGGATAAACGGTTACTAGTCTTTTTCACGCGCAAGGTTTGCAGAGATTGAATGATGTAGGCAGTTGGCAGGGAGAATTGTCTACCAAACCATACACCAAATTTTTCAGGAATTCCTTGCCGAGAAAAAGACCCCTCTCATCGCTCGACCACCGTAATTTTCAGATTCCGCTCCAAGTGACTTTTAGTTGTTCCCTATTATAAAAATGGTTTTGAAGAGGCGTTTCGCAGTCATGCAGGACAGCGAATCAAAAGCAACGATCGAACTCTGGAAGATTTTAGACATGTTTTAGACACTGACTGACTTTGTGCTGACGTCATCGGCAGATGAAATCGCAGTGCAAAGTTCAGACGAAAATGTGCACAACGGCGGACATTAATTTAGTGAAGCTCCAGTTTCCCTTGTGCGAGCATGACGTTTTAGGTGACATTTGTTTTGCCTTTTTACGCTTTAAAAATAGCTTAAGAAATAAAACCTTAAAATTTAATACCTTAAAAATGTCGAAATTTCATAAAAATTATACGAAAATCAAATATATGCGTAATAAACAAAAGAAGAATTATAGAAAACGTTAACAGTTCGAGAGATTGGGAAAACAAGAAGACCCGGATGTCCGATGCTGAATGTCTACAGACTCGGCGGGAGCATCTCAAGTTTTGAGACGTTAACGCAATTGCGCCACTAAGTTGAACTAATACGATTGCGCCAAGTACTTCCGCCGCTCACTTCGATGCGGATAGCATATCCGATGACATATACGCTTCATTATCGAGTGATAGAATTCAACCCATGGAGGCCGATAATGGGCCAAACTATCAACATTAACAGCAAATTATCATGTGTAGAACGTACTTATGAGTCATTCCACGTCAGGTCGAACAAAATCGGGTGATAATTGACCTTTATCAGTGTTCAATTTTTCTCAAACTTTATCAGTGTATGCTAGTGGATAAAATATGCGGCATGCATTTTAGTTATAATTAATTAACAAAGTTATCAAAATTTCGCGCATCTCATCAATATAACGAAGCATATCTCTGATCATATTCGTCGTACGGAATTGTCGTATATGTCAAATTGAAGCTAAAATGAATTACTTTTTTATTTAATTTATTTTATGGACTTCAAAATAAAATATGAGAGGAAAAATGCATTTTAGTTTTATAAAATCATATATCAACCTGAAAACAATGCTCTAAAGCATTTTTTATTATTTAAAAAAAATAGAGTTTAATTCCCTCATATCCATTGCATAACACTATGAAATTACAGGATGGAATTCCAAATAGTTCAATCGGTATTAAATTATTTATGAAGTCTGGTGCGCTGCTTTGATGTGGGAGCAGAAGCCGGAATGCAATAATGGCTCAGGCGATAAGCCACGTCATGAGCAGTTACCACTTTTAATTAAATTACATCACTTCACATTTATTTCCTATACTTCTAAATTTGGAATCCCACTCTGAAATTTGGGTGGCCATTAGAACAAATATCAAGAAATATGACGAAAAACCAAGACCTTTTGTCCGAATACCTATTTTGGTCTCCTTGAGACCTTTATTCAACGCCAACTACAAAAAGCAAGACAATCGACAATCGAACAGCGCAGGGAAAAAACAAAACGAGCGGTCCGGTAGCTATGCTTTCACTGCCATACTCGTCCAAGTAATAGCCAAAGAAAGTACGCTGAATTACGAAAGAAGCCAGATGAACCTGGTTAAGTCATCCAGAGGATAAAAAGGAGTCCTTTCCTATGAGGACGATAGAGTTGATTGTTGATTGACGATAGGACACAGAAGAGCTAGGTGATACAGTAAGTTGGAAAGATGGCTTTTTGGATGTCGTCGAAGTTGACGTCCAGGATATGACGAGGCCAGCGATGCCTGAGGGAAATTCTAAAGGTAAGCCGGTGATCCAAAATATTTGCAACCAATGGATTAGGACGGTCATTAATCTTCGGAAGCAGCTTCTTCAGCGACTCTTGGACGAAGTTTCCAATGGTAGGTATACCGAAATCTTCACCGATGGAAGTATTCGTTGCTATTCTTCTTTCGAGTTGGGCAATGGTCCTCAGGGTGACGTTTTGGAAGGTTTGGAGTTCCTTCCATCTGGATTTGCAGATTGTAGCCCAGGCAGGCATACCATACAGAAAAATGGTTCTGATTACCATTTTATATAGCCAAAGTTTGTTATCCACTCCAAGAGCACTGTTACGCCCCAGAAGAGCAACCAGACTAAACTCTGCCTTGTTGATAGCTTAAGAGAGATAGTCGCCCTAATTTAGCTTGTCATCTATCACTACTCCGAGGATTTATAGCTTTTTACCCACTCGAGCTTCTTTCCAGATAGGAAGAGTGGCTTTGCATTTATCGACGTTTAGGGTTAACCTCCATTTAGCAAACCATTTCTGACCCTGATGTAAAGCATTTTGTAACCGAGATATAACATGAGCAGGATTGCGGGACCTAGTCATGATGGACGCATCGTCAGCAAACAGGTATAAATTGCACTTTGTAAAAATTGGGAAATCCTGAATGAAAAAGTTAAACAACGCGGGGCCCAGGATAGAGCCTTGGGGGACACCAGCATTGATGTCACAAGTGTTAGACATGGAGCAGCCAACCTTGACACGAAAAGTCCTTTCCGACAGAAAGGAACTAATCAAAGCAATTAGATCGTCAGGAAAACCACAAGTAATCATTTTATATCTCAGGCCGTTTTGTGCCAGACCCGATCAAAAGTTTTCCAGACATCTAAAAAGATAAGACCACAGTACTTAGCGCAATTTAGAGGGGTGTTTAGATCAGCAACAAGCCTCCAGAGCTGAAGTTGGCAGGAGTGACCCGGGCGAAAACCGAATTGTTCCTCACGAATAAGATTATTGGCCGCACAGAAAGCGTTAATCCTCCTTAGAATGACGCGTTCAAGGACTTTTGACATCGTAGGTAATAAGCTTATGGGCCTGTAGCTGACAGCGAGAGCAGGGTTTAGATCAGGCTTTAGATCAGGCTTTGGTATCGTAACAATGACGGACTCCTTCCACTTGTCAGGGAAGTATCCATGTCTCGGCTGTCATTTATGACCCTGGTAATAATCGAGATAATATTAGAAGGCAAGTTCTTGAGGGTAGTGTTTGTGATAGAATCGATACCGGCTGCTTTCCTGATTTTAATGCGCTTTATCATGTCGGAGATTCGTTGATGCTAATAATTTCCTCAAGGGTAGGAACTCGCTGAGTTAGCACATAGGAGTTACACATATCGTTGACATTGGAGCGACTATCAGGGTTTTCTTCACAAGGCATGGTAAATTGCTTTTCCAGGGAGTCGACGATCAGTTGAGCCATATCACGATCACTGGTGACAACATCACCATCTGAAGTAAGCAGTGGAGGCAGGTGATCGGTCTGTTTCCTTTTAAGGCCCTTACAGTACCCCAGAGCGAGTTGTCCTAGATTGACAAGGACTTCAGTTTATCGCTCCACCTTTGATTTCGTAGTGCTTTAACCTCATCCTGAACCTTGCGAGAAAGCCTGTTGTACTTAGTCTTGAAGAAAGGTATTCGCTTACACTGCCATAACCTTCTATAGGAATTTCTTTCGAGAATGAGACGTCTGATGTAAGGAGGGAGCTCGAGATGTTCAGGACGCTTTCGATCAGCAGTGAAGGCACTGGAAATAGTAGCATCGTGGATAACACTAGTGATAGCACTGATATTTGTATTGATGTCATCTTTGGTTACAACCTCTTTGTATGAAATACTATTTTCTCGGAGAATATCCCTGAAGAGTTTCCAGTCCTGCTTGGATCGAAGCCCAATCTTCAAATCGATGTTTAAGCCCTCAAAGATAAGCATCAGTGGTCGATGGTCAGAGGATAAGTCATCTACTGTAAATATATTATAGAACTTGAAGAACCCTTTAAGAACAACTATGTCCAATACGTCACTAACTGGTGAGTGATCACAGTAGTACTTGTCGTGAAGGGGACCAACAACAAAGGTGTCAATTTCATTCAATGTATATCCATATAAGATATTGCCGTTTTGATTGGGGCATTTAGAGTTCCATGCATGGTTCAAGTCGCCCGCCATTATAACTGGAATAGGTCCGGTCTAGTCGCATGGGCCAAGATAAAAAGCAAGAATATTAACAGGCAATTTATACTATATGTGGACTCCCTAGGTAACTAGTCAACACATTGCCAATAAAAAGCTAAAGCGAACACATTTACAGCATAGGTAAAGAGTGAAAAAAACAAGTGTCTCTTTGAAGGACCAATCAGCAAGTAAGGAAACTGACCAATGGGAGAAAACCAATACAAGCGAGAGCAGAAAAACTCGAAATGAAGTGAAAAATTACAGAAAAATACGAGAATATTTTTTATACAAAATTATAGAAAACAGAAAATTATGAATTTATAAATTATGAATTACGAAATTATGAATTTCTGTTTTTTTTTGTAATTTTGTATAAAAAAACTTTCTCCTATTTGTCTAATAATTACTAAGTATAGAAGAGCGAAATATTAATATTTTAGATAAATATTTGTCCTTTAGAGATATGATGGTATGTTGCGGTTGTGTTTGTTGTAATGAACATTTGATGTGTGAAATTAAAATTCCTTAAACTGCGTTGTACAAAAATATTTCTTATTCGCCATGTGGCCGCACTGACATATATATTCTACATCTTAATTAGCGGCCGTCTTCAGATATTCGCATGCTAAAAAAAACGGACGTGGCTGTAACTCGTGTACGTGACTTTTAAATTTTAAAAGACATTTATTGAAATATTAGTTGAATAGTAAACCTTACCAAGAATTGCTTTAACTCTTATTAAAGATCAATTTCTTGATATATATCTGTTCATTTCAATTCTAATGTTATTATTTGTAACCAGACATTTCTAAGTAAAAAATACATATCAAGAATCTAATTTTCATATCGACTTTTAGTCTAAGAAATAAAAGGACTTGTTTACAATAGTATACATTTCGCAGATAAATAAGACTATCTTCAGCGCTAAGCGCATACCCTATTTGGGGGTACATTTTATTTAATTTGCAAAGCAAGAAAAGGCGTCAGCTTGATTACACTTAATTAGACTGTGTGTTTAAAATTCTTTAGATTCAGCTTAAGTCTAACTTTTAAGGAGAGAAGTCAAAAGTGTTTGAGAATTTAATTCATTCCTTTATCTTAATCATAACTCTGTCTCATAGAAAGGGAAGTGTTTTCCTGTAATTAAGTTGGTTCCCTGAAGAGCACAACCGGAAAAATTTCACACCCAAAGAGATGATACAATTATTGGAAAATTCCCATCAAATTATGAGCTGTAATTTCTTTTCCATTTATTCAATTTTTCTGATTACATCCCGTTCTCTTAGGCACTAGCGAGATTTCTGATAATGGGGTTTTGCTGTTTTATGCGACCTCTTTGACTGATAAATAAAAACTAGGGAATCAAAGGTCGTCATCTCAGGAGATTAACGTCCCATCGATGACTCGGGTGAAACTGGGCTCCTCCATCATTCACTTGCTTATTAGAAAGCGGATTATTATTAAACAAAAGATGAAAAAAACCGACGAGAAATTTGGGATTAAAGTGGGGGAGGACGGAGTTTACATTTCATCGTTTGCCAATGAGCCTAATCTTGATCTCTTTGGCTCGTTTTGCGTGCTTTCTCTCTCAAAAGCGTCGGCAATAAACGACGGTTTTCAACGCCTCAAGTATCGTTAGATTGGACGGGTCGTTTTTAGCATCGGGCCTTACAAAACCGCGCCAGGGTTCAAATGGTATCTTCCCCGTAATGGTGGCGTAATGGCTTGTTTCTCCACAGTTACTCTTAATTACATACATTAACTATCGCATTGCAGCAGTTGTGTAGGGAAGCGCACGCCTTATTCATTACGGTTCGTATCGCGAAACATGCGGAGACGGCCGAGTGACCACACACGCACACATACTCCAAAGGCGAAGAAGGCTTCTTCTTGCTTCGTCGGAGCCCCAGTTTCCCTTAGTCGTGATTACGCCATCGCTATCGGGATCCAACTATGGCGAGGATGGAAGAACGAAGAGAGAAAAAGGCGATTTTGCCAGGAGCAGCAGCCGTTGGTCGTTGAGTCGGTCGTGTTGTCGGCACTCTATTTTCTTTTCTTTCCCTCTCAACCTATTTCCGTTTTTTCCTCCCCAGGAGAACAGGAAATTCCCTGGCTCACCTCTGCCGGGGACGTGCTGTGGAAACCTAACCACTTAATGCTGAGACGTAGAGAAATAAACTTTGCCGTCGACAGACCCCATTTAAAAACGATAACTGTTTCTTCTTTCTTATTAGAATAATAGGAAGCCATTTGGAAATGCAATTCTTTTTTTACTGTTTCGATGAATAAATACGAGGAAAGTTTTTTTTTATAAGTGCTTCGTAGAATTCCAATTTCTATGCACTTATTTTCTTTTTGTAAAACACAAGTTCCTATTTAAAGGCAATGTATATTCAGTCAAGGTTGGAAAAAGACATATCAGAAGTCTAGATATACAGTGCGGTTGCGGCAATCCGAACCCCTGGTGATCCGAATCTCTTATAATCCAAACTGCCCCTTTCAATAGAGTCTCGCCTATATTATATTTTTTATCCTCAAGTTCCGTAATGAGCTCACCCAACAAGATAAAGTTCAAAAACCCAAGAAAATTTCAGTTTTGATTTTGACAGGTTAAAAGTCATATGAATTACTACATTAATTAGCAGCATTCAAACATGTACAATATATTTTGTAACAAAAACACAATGACCAAAAAATAATGATACAGTAACTTTTTGTAGCTATGTGCCTCCGATGATGGTGAAATACCGAAGCACGTCAGGCTTAAAAAACTTAGCATACCACATCAGTAATTTTGTTTATTTTCTTCCCTTGTTATATCTGCCGTGATATTTGAATAAACTAAAAAGTTACAGATTGATGTACTTTTGAAATAGTTTAATTGCGATGGTTATTTATTGTTGAGACCGTTCATCAAGTTTTCTTTTCATGGATAGCTACTGTATTTCCCATGTACGAATTAAATACATGTTATTTATTCGCAACTGTTGTTTTAAGGATTATATAATGTGCAGACCCGCTAATCCGAACGGCTCACTAATCCGAACACCCTCTTGCCTCAAGTAGTTCGGATTAACGGGACCATTCTGAAGTTTTTACTTTGTACTGAAATTCGTACTAAAATTCATACAGTTTAAGTATACGAAACAATTAAGAATTTTGTCTTCAAGGAAGTAGAAATATCTGAAAAGTTGATTCAATATTAAATTAACCATCATATTGAATAGGAATAATAATATTTTTATCCAATTGCCGTGTAGAAAATGGAAGGGACAATTCCGCTTCTTTCTAAGGAGCTATCGCTGTTCTAACCAAGTGAAGTGTTCTATGAAGTCATTTGATTGCAGGCGCCCGAATCGACAGGCGGGAATCCTCTCTATGAATTAGAAACATCTGTTTAATGTTTCACTGGATCCAGTTTGGTCCTTTGAATTAAAGCATGAATCATAGGTTGGTATAAATTCGACAATAAATTATAAAGTAGATATAGGAAAGTAGCGGAAGTTTATATGTTATATACTTTATACCCTTTTTATCCTCACTTATTAATCCCATGTTGTTGTTTGTTTGTTTTTTTTTATCAAAAAATTGATTTTCTCGAATGTAGTATTTAGAAAACGTAAACGAGCTGTATTCCCTTTCGTTTCTCATCATTTTCGATTGAATGACATATTACATGATATACATTTATATCGCGATTTGCAGTTCTGAGACACCGCAACTTCTTCTTCCATAACTTTGACCCTACTCAGATAATTTGGCCCAAACTTCATAGTAAGGTAGATCTTACCTGAAAAACCTAAATACCGAGTTTCATTCTCTTATATACTTATATACTATATACGAGTAGACAAACTCTTCTAACTCTCACCTTCGTAACTCCGACCCCAGTGGTTTTTTTCAAAACCAAACTTAAACAGTAAAGTAGGACATGCTCACAGCATGCTACATTCCAACAATAATTCAACCTCCGAAGTCAAAAAAAGGGGACAAACAGACGGACATGGTAAAACAAATAAGGAACTCCATTCTTCCGCTACTTAATAAGGTGTTAAAGTACTTGTAAATCAATGGAAGCCAGATATTCCTTTAATTCTTGCAGATTCTTAGAACAATTGTTGACAGGCTATAAGTCAGAAATCATATTCATGCTCGCTGACCACTGCTAAGCCAACCGTGTGCAATGAACAGCAGTATTGCAATTGTCATCCAGGAAGATGTCGTCACATGCAGCATTATAGGATGGATTTGGTCCGCAGCAATGTTCAGGTACTCCGTGGAACGCATCCGAACTTTCATGAAGATCCGGGGAACGGAAGAAGCTCCATACAATGAAACCACTACCAGAATCTGAGTTGTCTTGAAGGCATGCTGGATCCATTGTTTCATGGGATCCGCCAAATCCTCTGTCTACCGTCGGTAAAAAACAACGTGCATCGTGATTCATCAGACCACATAACCTAATTCTAGTCTTTACTTGTCCAGTCAAGGCGTTCTAGATACTACTGTAGACGAACTTTTTTAAATCAGGAATTTTGTTTGGTTTGGTTTGTTTGGTATTAACGTCCTTTTCAACTGCCATGGTCATTTCAGGAGGGCCGCAAATTTTGCCTCGCAAGGGTTCTTTAACGTGCAGCCGACAAACGACTACACGGAACCAACGGCTTTACTTCCCTTCCGAAGGAAGTGCGTGATCTCAGGATTTTCCCCCTGAAAAAATCCTGGTCGTCTTCGGCTGGGGGCCGGCCAGGTGGTCGAGAAGGCTAGGGCGTAGGCTTTCTAGCTCTCGAGTCCGCCTGGTCGCGGGTTCGAATCCCGCCGTGGGCATGGATGTTTGTGTTTGTCCCAGGCTGCGTACTGTTATAACTTGTGAAAAAGGCGCAAAATGACCTTTGTAGTCGACGCCAAAATTTCTAGAACCCCCCCCCCTCGGCTGGGGTCGAACCCGCGTACTCGGGCATCAGAGGCCAGATTTTGTATAGGCGTGCGACTTCCAGATTGAATTGTTTCAATTCTCGGTGGCCAGATTTGGATCGGAAGTAGCCTTGGTTCAAAGAATGGTTGGCGGGTTTTATTATGGTTGATTGTCTTTGAGGCACAGTAACTCCTTTTAGACAATGATGTGGATCATATTCCCAATGATTGAATATTCTGGATATCGCACTTACAATAACTACTTCAATCTTGTTTCATTTGTGGCTCCAAGAATGAGTCCTTTTTCGGATTCCGTTTTAGGTCCTTTTTTCTCATGCTGATCAAGTTCTATGATTAGACTCACTAAACTCCATGTTAAATCACATGACCTCAAACTAGTTTGCATAAAAATTTCCATATGTTTCAAATCCATCCGCTAGGTGCGTATAACTAAAACCCTAAAACCCTAAAAACCATCAAATTTAAAGAGCAGCGATAGCTGTAGTCGAATCCAGGTTGTTTCAAATCCATCGGCTAGGTGCGTATAACTGAAACCCTAAAACCCTAAAAACCATCTTTCCTTCCCTTTTCTTCTACACCATAATTAGCAATCCATTGAAGTTTATCAAGTTCTTTAATAGAAGTTTTCAACCTGTGTCTAGTACTCACGTTTCTAGAGGAAAAAGCTCTAAAAGTTTCAGATTATTTAATAACTTTGTGATTGCAAAATCACGCAGTTTGAATTTTTAGGCAAATTTTGTTAGGAAATGAAACACGTTCGCCGATGACTTCAGTCTTCATAAACTTGGAGATTCGACAAATTACTCCTTGTTAAATCTTATAGCTTCTTTATAGGACCATAAATATAGATAGTTATCCATTATAGGTTTTCAAACGATCATCCAATTCTACTGAAAATCAGGGCAGATGTGTAATTTAACGGCTGTTTTGAAAAACCACGACACTGAAGTGGTTTTAAACTTGGAACAAACATTTCTCTTGATTCAAACATTTAATGATGGTAATCTGACGAAAAATTCTTCGAAATTAAGAAAAATTCTTCGGTTATGGCGCCGGTTCGATAACTGTAAGCTTTGATTACTTATTCTTTTTTAATGATACTATCAAATTTAGTTTCAGGAGGCTCGTCTTTGCACGTTAAAAGAATTGAAATGAACTATGACTTTTTAATATTTTTGTTGGAATGAAATGTCACGATTTTCAAAAAAAAAAATGAATGCGTTGTGGTTCTGATTGAAATGGACGGGTCTGCGAAAATAAATTAGAACATTTATGAAAAATTTAAACAGGTTCAGTTCTTTCAACATGAAATGTCTGTTCAGATTATTTTATCACAAATTTTAAATATTTTCGTGAAGTCACATTTTGAGCGTTACTGTGTTAAAATGACCCTAGCAACCATTTTGAACGATGGATCCTTATTTTGCATGCGGCTACTGAATACAGGTGAGATCAATAAGTTTAACTTTGACATCCGAGTGGAAACAACTCCTCTACGAAACTGATTAAGCAAATCAAAGAAAAATGAATAGGGCTATACGATAAGGCTATATGAAGCTCGGTCTTAAAATCCTCTTAGTCCTCATCTATATGCGAGGGCCTTCTGAAAACTTTTCAACGCTTTTAAATTAAATCGAAAAAGCAAATTTATTTGACAATATCACTTTACAAGCCTTCTTCATTGTTCCACAGCTTCCAATGTTTGCCCAAGTTTTATATCCCGGACAGGACACCTTCATTATTAAGCTGTCTGATTACCTGGATCACCTTACCAGGAACTTCTTTACCATGTATCAAAACATTTTTCACAGAGTGGTTGACCCACCCTCCGTACAGTCTTGATCTGAACCTACCAGACTTTGATTTACGTGTCCTTCCAACTGAAACAAATCACTTCGTGGAAAATGTTTTGGTACAGTTGAAGAGGTTTCTGGTGAGGTGACCCGGGCAAGCAGACAACTCAATAAAGTAATTGCCGTGTCTCATAAACAAAACTTGCCCAAACGTTGGGCAGCTGTTGGAGATTACATTGAAGGCTTGGAAAATATTTCAGATTATAGATGTATTTTTCTACGCAGATCTGGCCACTTCGGAAGCGTCGCCACCACAAGACCACGGCCTCGAACGACGGACCACTGTTTCCATACACACCGTTTGACTCGGCATGGATTTGTCTATGGTTATTCATATAAAGATGCAGAAAATGCATCACAGTCCTCATATCATTTTCCCAATCAGCTGCGCTATTTTGGATTTGGTGCTTTTGATGTTCTGCGGCGACTTCTTGGTTCGGGCGACTCTTCAGAAATGTTGGAACCTTTATTGTTGGAAGAGTCCTTCAATGCAGTTCATTGGCCGTCGAGTGATATGTTCAGCTTTGCTTCTATGATCTCTCTTCACTGGAGTCCTGAGGATATAACTGAGATAGTAGAAAAGCCTGAAAAGTTACTATGTGTGTTCATAATACGTACATTGAAAGAAAAAAAGAGTTTAGATTGACGATTACCTCACCTAGACGGTGGGAGTTAGGCGGTCCAGTATGACAGAAGATTAAGCTATTTACTTCGTCGACGTTCACTTCTAGGAGTTACAGGAGCTTCCGAAAGCGATCTGTTTATTTTGTTTGAATAAGCGTTTTCAAAACGAAAATGGGTTTTGAGTGTCTCTCTATGTCATATATACAAGTTGCACATAGACTTCCGTGATGACTGTAAGGACTTTATGACCAAACTTTGCACTGATCTTAGATAGCTGTTATAGACGGAACTACTTTATGTGCATTGTCAGGAGGATTGTTTTTTTGTTTTGTTTTTTACTTTTTTACTTTTTATGTTTGGCTGTCTTTAAAAAGTAACAAATTAAAAAAAATATCAATTGATGAATAGCTAGAATATTTTCAGTTAGTTCTCATACAGTGAACAGGAATACAAACCCTAATATTCAAAGACATTAATTTCCGTTAGGATAGCAATAATTATTGTAAGAGTGATGCTGATATACTTATGTTGTAAAATAAACTCAGATTTCTACATCTATACCAACCGGAAATATGAGTGGCCTAATTAATATTTGGAAGTTCGTGGAAAGATAATTTGGATTTCCATTCGGGTTGAATTTTTCATTTTTGATCATGGGCGTTGATCATGGCTACGGCCATATGTTCAGTGTCATTCGTATAGAAAACGGATAAAATTAGAAAGAATATCTATTCTCCAATCTATAAGGATGAAAAATCTCATATGCGAATTTCGATTACCATGCAACCTTCATTCAGTGAAAACAAACCCAAGAATGCCAAAAGTGAAAAAATTCAAAGTAACAAAGACCTAATCACAAGCGAACACTGATTAAAAAAATGAAATGGCTTTAATCTAGCTTTTGGAATATTTTTCAAACGTAAACAACTCCATCTAAATGAAGCCAGAATGGAGAAAATTATATATTCTAGAGAATTCATTTTTAAAGTTAATATAGGCTATTATTCAAATAAATTAGCGATAAAATGACCGTTAATGTGATATTAACTCCCAAAAATTTTGAAATTTTTGAATTTTTTTGTTTTTAGTTACATTTATATTTTAATAAAAGAAATTAAGCGATACTTTCATTCCGGTTCAACAATAACGTTATTAAGTTTGGATAAAGAAAAAAAAAACGGGTGAAAGAATGCTTAGATGGAGGGAGAGGGTAGATAACACGGTGCAGGGGTGAGTTATTCGATTGATTTGAAGTACGAGGAATACCTATTGACGTTTATTGGCAGAAGGAAACGAAAGAGTGGAAGGGAAGGTTCACGAAGGAGAGTTATTGGAAATCGTTTCACCTGCTTTCTTTCACACTCGAACAAACACGAACCTTATGCTCCCTATTTCCGTTAAAAAAAGTTTATAAAAATAACAACTTTCAAAGGGTGTTTGTTTAAAATTAAATTAAGATCACTCTCATTTCCCGCGCCATCATACACAAGCGTTAATGTAAAAAATTTTTAAATGGAGAAAAATGGGTTTCCTAGAGGATCGATCGCGTAAATCTGATAATGGTTGAATGCTTTATCTCTTTATTTATATTTTCTATGAATTGCGTGTAAAACTTGTCTCCGAGAAGAGATACGTTTCTTTGTTCTGCGGGCCATCAATCAATTTGTTGTTAATCCATTGGAAGTGAAGTTTGCTGAACAAATTCAAATCAATTAAATTGAAAGGGTTGAGAGAACGTGCCGAGTCAAATCCTTTGAAACTGGTAAAGTATTAGCCAGCTTGCTTATAATGCATTATTGATCTCCTTGACAATTAACGATGACAAGCTAGTTTTATATTTAAAACTTATGAATAACTTTTTTTAAAAAATAATATGCAGATATTCCGTATTGCCTGAGTTAGTTCTTCCAAATGACCACAAGACTTCTCGGCTACCACTTTTGCTTTAACTGTTTAGCGATTTCTATCCGCAATGGACAGCTTTTCTGTTTGTGTCATAAAATGATGTGCAGAGGACAATTAATTTAATTTATATTATCGCTTGTTTTAGACTAATATGCTCTCTGCGCGTCTCAAATCATAAATTTTTGGATAACATACCTTTATTCTTTCTCATAGTGTTGATTGTCATTCTCAAATGCATTTTTACAGCATTTTTGCCAGTCTTCAAAACATGCTAGAAGCCATGTTTGAGAGATGCTTTAGCATCGCCTCCGCAGCTTTCTCAAATGCTTCTGATGATGGAAAACCACACGGGGCTAGATCTGGACTACAAGAAGGATGAGAAGCGTAAAACGTAGACTATTGTTCCTCGCATGCAGAGATCTTCAATACAACGAGATATGACATAAGACTCATTTGCATGTAATGTCGAGATGTTTGTGGTTTGCCGCTCTCACCTAGATGGCGCGTTTTGTCATGTCATGATGACGTTCGTTTACAACTTCACGCGGTGTCCATCTTGGATGTTAACAGCAGTGCTTTTCCATCTGTTGGAAACGATGAAGGTTGGATTCTTCCTAGCACCCCGATGGTCAGCTGACTTTTTCCACTTCCAGGCCTTTTTATCTCGTTGCCATTGACAACCTCAATACATTTTGATCATACAGCTGAACTTTCAGTTTCTGTGCGCAACGACCTCATTGTGATTCAAAATTGAAAAAAAAATGCCGAAATATCAATGGTGCGCAGCGAAATTTTGCTTGAATCGAAGAAACAAAGATGACTGCTCATTTTACGGATTCCCTTCATCGAACATAATTAGGCGGATGTCGATCTGTATATATTTAAAGCAATAAGTTGAAATTAAATTTGTTTTGTATTTTTTATTGTTGTATTTAATTTTTTGTTTTATATTAAATAAACTTTTAATAATATAAGGCATCATTTAATAATACACTATGAAATATTATTTAATAATATACTATGAAGCGTGATTAATAATACACCATTAAACGTCATTTAATAATTTTATATGAAACGTCATTTAATAATTTGTTTCATCCCTGACCGCCAGATGTCAATGTGATCGTTGGTATTACAAATTCAGCTTTGTTAAAAGGCGAAATGTCCGATCACGTTGTATTGAAGATCTCTGCTCGCATATTATCTCCACGGAAAGTAATGAAATCGTATAGTACCGAGTGTACATTACTCATTAATCAAAATAACATAAAATTAAACTTTCGTACAAGAAATTACACAAACAAATAATTTATGATCATTCTTTGTTGAACAGTCCACCTAATAACATAAAATATGACTACGTCAAAGAGGATTACTAATTGTTTGAGTAATAATCGTGGAACTGCGCATGCCTATTAGCGACCTTTCTACTGAAAAATTCATGTATTAACCAATTTTACCCATTAAAATTAATGAAATTTATTTTAAAGACGACTATAATGCGTGGCCTGTGTTTTAGGCGCTACTTGTTCGTTGAAAAGAAGAAAATGCACTGACCTATATAAATAACTGGATGGGGCTTCCGGCGAAAAACTTGACGCCACCGGAAGTTGCCCTTACTATGATGGCGGATGGCAAGAAATCTCATCGTGTGTGCAAGTTTGTTTGATTGTTGGATCAATTCTGATTTTTAATGCCAGAAACAGAGCATTGTAAAGGTAAACAAAGTAAACTTAACAATTGGTCAAAGTAAAATGATAATTAATTAAAAATATCCTTTTAAATACTTTAAATCAAATCTTTAATGTGTGTGTAAGGTTTGATTAAGCACTGTGCGTTTCGTAAATATTATTTACTTTATACTCTGCCAAACCAAAAAGATAATATTCAATTATCTTAGTAAAACGTTTTAATTAAAATTTTCCCATCAAATTAATTGTATTGGAATGAAAATGTCACAAAAAAGTTTAAACTATTGCCCCGACCAATATGGCGTCCAGTGGTGTCACCCTTTTTAAACCTCTTATAGGTCAGTGAGAAAATGGCTTCCTGGAGAGTACGGAGCAGTTCGCCATAAAAAATTCGTATAACACTTTAAAATTTGAATTAAAATCATTCAGTTATGTAAGATTTATATCTGAGAAGAGGAAATCGTAATGTTCCTGCTTTTTCAGTCGGATTTCCGATATCTGTTAGAAAACTTCTGTGAGAGCCTTGGAAATCGTCTTCCCATGTAACTGAATAGAAAGCCGCTAGATTTCGTTTTCTTATTTACTGCAACACGATTAATAACTCAGGCCAACTAAAAGTAACTTTTTAAATTCATTTTTAACGTTAAGAGCTGATTCTTATGTTTTTACATATGCTGAATTCGTAGCTGACCTCAGTTTTTTTTCTATCACCCACAGATTTCTTGTTTTTCAATGAAACATTTCTAAATTATTCAGAGTTTGGGGCCTGATATATTTCCTTGTGGCCTAAAAATATGGATATTTTAACATCGCAGCCGCTTCCCTTCACATCTATTATTTTAACATTGCAGTCGCTATGTGCATAACTTGGAAACGTGACGTGACAGAAAAAACTAAAAGCAGATTCGGATTCAGCGCACTAATATCACAGGAACAAGGCAAATTCATTCAAGATGATCTTTCATCGTTGGCCTGTATAATCAATGCAAGTTTTATATGAATATGCTTGTCGATTTGTATAGAGGAAACTAACCTATCATTAGACTGGTTACAAAATGTAAGATTCACTAATCAAATGTTTACTGAAACAAAAGTGTCCAAAATATCTAAAAATAATTTCCAACTTCACATTTTGTATATCTATGAGTGACTATTATGCTCGCGATTGTTTTAAAAGTTCCAAAGGGCTCTTATAAATTTAATGCTGTGGTATGAAAACAAAATCTTGTGACTTAATTCCGTTCTCGCATCGTGGAATGGGAAAGGAAGAGGCACAATGAATCAGTAAAGCAACGATTCTGTCCACAATTGTTAAAGAAAGTGGAAATCTCGATTCTCATTTCCGAGAAGAAGAAAGAGGAGAAGGAAAGAGAGCGAGCGAGAGAGAGAGAGCGAGTGAGTAGTGTCGATTTCTTTTTGGTATTCTTGAGAGATTAATGCGTCTTCATCAGGAAGTTAATACGTTTTGCTGCACGAGCCTCAGGTGGTCAGGACTTCCGGTGGGTCAATCACCACTTCCTCCCCGTCGTCACTCGGTTCCATCGACTCCAAGGACTCGGGGCCGTGAGCCGAAGAACTTGCTTTAATTGGCCCTATCTCTTTGCCATCTGACAAGTGCGTCCACTGGATATTGTGCGCGCCGATGATGGATGGCCGGACGGGGGCCGAGGGGAGCCCGACGGGGGTGTGACACACGGACCTGACAGCCACGCTCACCTTTGCCGACTACGGCACCACAGAAGTGGGGAGCTTTTCAATCAGCCCAACAGCGAAAAGAGCCTTCTTCGGTCGACGGTGGTGGCGCTCGCCTGACGCTTTCGAGCCTTCCACGTAATCAGCTGTTTGCGAAAGCAATTTTCACTTGATTTTCGTGTGGTCATCATGAAGGCGAGATATTCATCAAAGGCCGTCGTGGTTTGTACCGAGATTTTTCGCACTCGTTTCAATCATTCGATGGAAAACTTTAAATTAAATCCAAAATCAGAGGAATTTGGATAAACCGTTGATTTCATCTCCTCTCTGCGCTTTGTGTGATTAATTGCTACACGAAGCTCTCCCTTCGTGTTTATCAATCTTTTACTCGTGTCAGAAGCTCACAGCGAAAGAGACCGATACATCAATACAGAAAATTAATTTTAGAAAATTGATCTTTTATTTCTCCGCTTTCGTTATCTGTGGTGTTCAATTCCCATAGAACTATAGCAATAAAATTGAAAATTCCTTGCTATTAATAATCATTGATCCTCAGACCTCTAAGCGTTTGTACAAGGTTATGTATGTTTTCATGGACTTTTGAATTTAAATATCTTTATTGCGCTTCCTATGCATTAATCGAGACAAAATAACAATAAACGGTAACATAAACCAAGTATTAAGGAAAAAAAGAAAGAATCTTATTATAATTTATTGTTTTGAAACATTGAAGAATCAGCTACATATTCATTTAGGTGTTATGATACTTTTCGAATTCTAGTGAAATTTATAATCTTAAGTGCTTCGAAATAAACTAATTTGTGAAGTTGGTCTTTCTATTCTCTTCTACTTTAAATAATCTGCCATAATCAAGGTTCCTAGATTGATTTTTATTTATTTTAAACTAGCGGACCCGGCAATACTTGGCTATTGCTAAATTTAAAATTAATATTATATGAAATTGTATTAAATTCACTTAACCTTTTCGATATTCAACAGTAAAATGCAGTCGAAATGTGAAAAAATCCAATCTTCAATTAACATTGTAAAAAAACTGTGCTACCTATCGGATTTCATTCAAACCACTCTCTAAACATTCCTGGCACTAATAAGAACAAAGTATGAAATTATCAGCGAAAGCGGTCGAGTAGTTTTTGAGTCTGTAGGACACATACATTAGGACACAGAGGGTAGAATATCGCTGTAAGCCACCAGCGATAATCTGGCTATTATTCCTTCGAGGGAATTTTGCGCCATCCCAGTAACTTAATGACTACTACGAGATGACAGTAGCAGCCGGGACCGACGGCTTAACATGCCCTCCGTAGCATGATGGAAGAACCCCTGACAACGCACAACCAATCAGATAGATAATCACAACGAACGTTGTCCCTAAGAGGAAAGTCCTTTGTTGTGGACAGCTTAGTTGTAATTTTCTGTTTTAACAATGTGGTAACAGTATGTATCAACATGGACTTATTGAAATGAATGACTGTTGGGAATGTACGATAACTTTGGATTGTTGTAACAGCTTTTTTTGTGATGCAGCTGGTTGTTCAGTAAGGTTTTTCTTCTTTTTTCACGTCTTATATATTCCGATGAATTCTTTAAATATTTTCATAGATTGGATATTTTGTGAAATATCTCTCCAGCTACTGAACTATAAATTATCATACAAACGCAACATTCATACGATATTCAAACTCCTCTGACACTCTCTTTAGCATGCTGGTCGTTACAGTTCCCACTGCTACTGTGAATCAGTTTTTAACAAGCCCAAATTTCCCGGCAATGATGGCCTAAACACCATCTCTTTCACATATCTCTATAGAAGAAGTCATATGGGGACCGGGGAAAGGGCAGTAATGAAGAACCATGTCCTGATTTCCACAACGACGTATAATAACATTGGGTACAAGTTTTGTTTAGAAATCAGTGAACTTCACGGTGCTAATGATGTTCAATTTGAAACTACAGCACCTTCCCTTCACGAACAGTGACATCATGCGCCGAACTGTTTTAACAAACTGAAACAGGGACATTCTTTTGTGGAGACCCTGTGTTTTTCCAATAACCGCTCATTATGAACTAATCTAATTGTTGTTTTTTAAAATCAATTAAGGAATCTTGAAATTGGTAGCAATAATCGAAATGCGTAGATCGTAAGTACAATATTCTTATAATTTCTCAATTGTTATTCTCAACTGACTATTTAGTTCTTTTTAGCTTTAACAATAACAAAGGAAAGTAGAGACAAGGATCAAGAAAAGCAATACGGTAATTGAATATGCGTCGACGCGTCGGTGCACTCACCATCATTATGCGCAAAATTAGAAATTTACAAAGAAAACATTGTGCACATGAACTTTATATTGAATATGAATCAATTGATAGATGATAAGGATTCATAATAACGGTCTGTAAGTTGGCAATAGAGAAATGTAAGATGACTGCGACAGTTACAACATGCATCAAAGCATTTGAAGGGATGAAATCTCACTATGGTGATGATTGTCTGTCCCAACAGCAAGTATACCAGTGGGCCATGAGTTCCGAACGACATGAATTTGGTAACATGCTCGCTATGCCTGGCACACTAATGATACAGGAACATCGCCGCGTAAAATTTGAATAGGCACTCTTGTGTGTTTGGATCATGGATCATCGCCCTATATTGAGGATAATGTTATCCAGTTCACAGTATTTGCACGTTATGTGAAAATAACGACTTGCTGATGCCTGACTTTTTTGTAACGCTTTGAAAAAGGTCTACTTCCCAAACTTCGTTCCTTGTGATTATCACATTTTGGATGCTCAAAAAGGCAATGGGAAGCAAGATCCAAGTAGCGGTGCACGAGTGGCTGCGCATTCGGTCAAAAGAATTTTTTTTCTAAGGGCACTTCCAAAGCCCTGGAATAGCTGCATTGAATGCAATGGGAACTGCGTTGAAAAGTAATGTCATCGTTTATCTTATTTTCAATAAATACGAATAAAAAACTTAATGTTTTCATTTGAATCATCCTCGTATAATATTTCGTATATTTTTTTTTAAATCGTGTTATTTTGTTGCATAAATGGACCTTTCTTTTCAATTTTTTGTTCTGAAAACCATCCCACCGTTGATGCAATTCTTGTTTAAAAGCACATATTAGATTTCAACAAAAATAGACTGTAATAAAATTAAAAGAGAACAAAAGAAATGCATATCTGTTGTTTACATTCAAATGTCTGTCTTGGTTTCCTAAACTTTATGTTTGCATTTCAAAATAAGAAGCTTTCTCTCTAGTTCTAATTAAGAAAAACGCTCATCAAAGATTTTGCTGATCAATTTTTTAAACCATTTTACCTTATTTGCTTAATTTACATGCTCAGTTTCGAGAGCGAATTTTATTATTTTCTTCGGGGAAAAAAGAAAGCCCCTCTCCAAAAAAAATTAGGAAACAAGTAAAAGACCCCAAGGAAAAGTATTAGTAAACAAGTCGCGCTCCAGAATTGGCCTAATCAGAAATCAATATTTGCTCCGTGCATGAGAGGGAACAATTTCCAAGAAATCCGATCGGATAGGGCTTTCTTCCCAACTACCCCCCCCCCCCTTCTCTCCTTCTCGTCGTTTTCTTTTGCATGCTTTCAACTTCGTTTTAATCTCTTCCCTTCGTCGTTATCGAACAAAATACCAAACTTATATTGGACATATACATGTATATAGATAGACCTTATTTGTATGAAATAGCTTCAATGAACTTTAACAGTTTACTATAAAATTATGAAAAAATAAATAGAAATTGCTTAAAAAAAATGTTATTTTGTGTTGGTTGTTTTATAATGAAACTTTAAGAGAGATACATGCCTATGCAGATTAAAAACAAAATTATTTTAAAAATGTTCATTAAAATTATATTTGTAGAAGTGCTGTCCAAGTCTTCTTGTCTAAGCTACCATAAAACTTTAATATGATTTGTTCGAGGATATAATAGTTCAGAAATTAAGTAAGGGTCCACGTTTTACTGTTCAGGGAAATAAAATTTATAAAATTATGCACAATTTAAATTAATGTTTCTTTTACTATTTTACCACGTAATCCCCACCAAATAGTACTGCTTTAGACGAGAGTAAAACGGCACCTGCGCGTTTCTTCAATTTTAATTGAGTCGAACGGTGCTCGTCGACTGCACAGATTCTACACAACACAAGAAACAATTTGATAATGTTCATTATACTTTTTTCTGCGCAACTAAAAATTCAATTACAGTTCGTTGTTTGCAACGCAAGCCGTTCAAAATGACATTTTGGTAGATTACTACAGCAGCGCTAACTATCGGAATGCAGTGCAATTCCACACGAAACATGAGAATTAACGAGAATCTTCAAATACGAAACATGCAGAAATCAATTATTTTACATGAGTCTATACGTTTCCTGGGGCTTAGATATGTTGCCCCAAATGAAGGCACCCATACGAGACTAGGCTTTTCTGCTGATCAATTCCTACAATAATTATATTGAGAGGCCAATATCGTTTCGTTTTTGCCTAAATCAAGTATTAATCCCGATATACCTTTGCTACCAACGCATCAAAGAGGTACAACTCGATCAACGCATAAATCTTCCCAAAATTGAATGATACACAATCTGTAAAACATTCTAATCACAAGTACGAAACAAAAAAGAGCAATAGCATTTCTTTCTCGTGATTACGTAAATTACAGTGTTGCTTCTGGTTACGACTAAACAAATTAATAGAAAAAACACTTTCGATTTCATAGATAAAAGAGTATTGCACGACACGAAAAGTTAAACAATAGCGAATAACCATCCGTCAAAAATACCCAACCATGTGATGCATAGTATTATATCTTAATTAGACTTAAACACAACCATAATAGCGGTAATACAATTTTTGACAAAATAATTGAGGCACCAAGATGGAAGTACGCAAATGCCACAGAAGTTGTTACGTGAAATGTGCATATATAGAAGATTAAGCTTTCAGAATAATTGGATAATTTTTTGGGCAGAAAGTATTACACCAGTTAAGCAAGTCAATATAGCGGTGATCTCTCTGGCCTAGATACAAGCTGTTACCCGACATGGCATGGATTCATAAACTTTCCGGATGGTGATCTGACTGATATCTTGCCAGTGGTCTGAGTGATATCTTCCAATTAGTGGCCAAATTGACATTCGCTGGAGACAATGCCCCATTACATCCCAAATATGCTCAAATAGGAGAGAAATTTGGCGATTGTATCGCAATCACGGATATAATTCATGGGGTCAGGTGTCATCTTGTTGAAAAATGCCGCAATAGGAACGGTAGCACAAAGTGTCGTAGAATGTTCTCAATGTACCGTTATGCAGCGACGGTGCCACCAAGAATCAGGTAATCAAACGAAATGGCACCCATAGAATAACTCTGTTTTCTTATGCCTACGAAATTTTGATTAGTTGCATAGCCAGTCGAAAGGTATTTCCATATGAGGTTTTGTTATAATCGATTCATTTTTTAGAGTGCGTTTATTGTTTGTCAGATATTCATCGAGTGATCGATTGTAGTGAAATCTTTAGGAGGATCTGAAAACTGTGAACCAGTTTTAATACCATACAATATTTATGATATTCATTAAAACAAATCTTGATATAGCTGTCTATATGCACTATATAGAGGTTTTAAAGGTTTTAGTAGTTTTTAAATTAGTCTTAATATCTCTCGGTCGAATCCTATCGATCCCTGGGCCTTTATTAATAGGTAATTTATTTACTATTCTTACTATATCCGTTTCCTCTATGTCATCTAGTATTATCGTATTGCATACACTTTCGTCTCTTATAACATGTTGGTCAGTCTTCAGTATTGTTTGTCTAATTTTATCCACTTGTGTTTTGAAATTTTTACTAAAAGCTTCAACATTTTTTACTATACAATGGTTCGTTTTTATATTTTCTATTTTTCTATTACCTCTTAAATCGTTGATCAAATGCCAGAGTTCTTTAGCATTTTTGGTGTTTTTATGGAAGCATTTCATGAAATAGGTACGTTTTAAGCTACGAAGTTTTGAATTGACAGTGTTATTTAGTTCTTTGTACTCTTGTAGTAACTCCTCGGGAAAGTTAGAAAGTTTGCATTGTTTCCATAATTTATCTTTCGCTTTAATTAAATCTAACGCTTCTTCCGTTATCCATGGTATATGGTATTTTGCTTTTACTTTTTTGCGGTTTTTTAATATAATAATAATGAAAAATAGGAAAGAAAATATTCACCAGCCGAAGGTTCCTGGTTCGAATCCAGGCTGTGGAATTTTCTTTCCTATTTTTCATTAATAATTTAACATCTGAGGTAAGGCGTATGATTAAAACCTCAAGGACTCATCTTGAGCTGTTCATAATAATTTAGGATTCTTCGATGTAATTTTAAATTTCATAGATTAAGTTTCTTTAGTTTGCAAATAGCCCAATCAAAGGCGGGAATGCCGAAATGCGTCGGCAATATAATGACAAAATTCGTATTGTTTTTGGAATTTTATAAATTATCATTATTAACAGTAAAATATTTAGCGTAATTTTTAGTTCATAAAAATTCTATCACATTTTGATATTATTTCTGGAGATTTCTCCTTAAAACAATTAAATAACTCGATGACCAATTTATTAGGCTCCCTCGTATGGCTGCAGCATTGACTGATATTTTGGGAGTTACTTCCACAAGGTTGTGTATGGCAGCCGAAGATAATTATAGTAATTTGTACAAGAGAAAGCGATAATGAACTTTTATTGTAGGGATTCGGAATACCTACTCGTTGAATTATAAAAATGGCACTCTATCTTAATATTTAACATACACGATCAACATTTACCCTTGCTCGTCTGGATCTATGCCCTTTCCCTACTCTCTTAACACTGTTTTATTTTACTTTTCGCATTTTGCTCTTTTCAGTTCTTTACTTTCTTCCTATTTAAGTAGATGTGCACACAATAGTGGCATAATGTCACGAATACCATGAGCAGCTTTGATTAAAATATTAAGTAAACATTTGAGAAGCGGACCCGGAGTGCAAACACGCGTTGAGTTCTCACATCCGCTTTGTTACGAAACTCGCTCCTCCTGGAGATGGAGGTGGTTGGTAGTGGTGGTGATGGTGGTGGTGGTGGGGGTTAGGGGTTTCGGGTGGGGGATAAGGGTTGAAGAATAGAAGAGCCAAAGGGAGAGAGAGATAGAATGGAGGGTGCAGATGTATGTCTGTGGGATGGAGAATGGGGGAGTTACGGGTACTCGAGCTCTGGTGGCCATCCCGCAGCCACGGCTGGCCGTGTAATTGAACAAAAGATAATAAAGCATTCCTGTAAATCCGAAGGGAAATTAAAGGTGAATTTCCCTTATTGCACGAGCCACAAGCACTGCTGGCGCTTCAGGTCTCACAAGGCAGAATTGGTATCCACGGCGGCCGAATACCCTTTTGGAAGTCATTTGGACCGAATCAGCAGCAAATGAAGAATTCCCTAATTAATATCTGAGGTTCTTGTTTATATATACACACGCTCAGAAAAACGATTATGAGCTCCTTATAAGGATTACAGTGTTGCCGTCGGTTATTTGATTTCTTTCTTTGTTTTATTCTTCTAATTTATGATTTTATCGCATTTGTTTTTAAAAATTTCAAAGTAAGCTGATGTTAAATATTCCTAAATATAATTTCGAGAAGGTTGAGCATTAAATGAACCTAGAATATAAAGTTCTTTCATTTCTCTCCATATCTCCGAAAGCTAACCAAACTTGGTAGGTTTCCTCGAAATGCACATTCTATTTAATAGCAAGACAGATTTCCTCTGGTTTATTAAACTAAACTAAACCTAAATTCACGATAAATTAACGAATTCAGTGTTTTTATAATAAAATTCAATTTTTATAATGAATTCTTTTTTTTAACATTCGTGAGAAGGCCTTTGTGTGAAACCAAATCAATATTCCCGCTTAATTTCTTGTGACGATTTGCAGCACATTTCTTCATGACATGCAGGGGGGAGCCACGTCATTAAGCTTATGGCTTTAATTAGATATTCCTGCCTGCATGTGTGTGTGCCTGATCTTTTTTTGAATATGAGAGTCGCTTCTGTTTTTCTTTGCTTATTTGGGGAAATGTCAATTTGTGTAAAATTGCGATTATTGGGAGCACGCAAAGAGAATTGGAAGCGACAAAACGCCATTTGCTACTCGTTTGATGGCAGCTAATTTCGTTGTTGGGATGGGAAAGAGATAGACATAAATGGCAATAAAAATGATGAATTGCGTGTCTAAAATTAGTATGGAGATGAAGGGAAGTGTTCATGATGAAGCCTAGTTAGGATTACGCCAATGTCAAACTTAACTACGGCATAAATCTTGGTTATTTTAACATAAATGTGGAGCAGGTTTTTAAATACCATCAACATGTTTAAAATTAATGATGCCAATTCATTCTCACTGAAATTGCACACAATTTCAGTGTGTTATTGTTTTCATGTGCCGAAGGTTTGCCGTTTCTATCCTAATAATTAGAATTTCGCCTTTTTTAAGATATGGCAGGAACATTTCGGGAATCAAGTATTTACTTCTATAAATGAACAGTGTTAAAATTGAGGTATAAATGCAAGAAAAATAAGAACAGAACGATGAATTTAAATCGCAAGCTTGTCTGCACTATTCAATGAGAAGAAAAAAAAAATTGTTTAAATTTATACTTAACCTTTAGATAACTTTTACAAATAAGACCGCTTACAAATTAATTAAGAAATGGAAAATCAGTGATAAAAATGTTTCTGTGGATCCGAATCAGATGTATTTAAAAAATATAATTTTTTACATTTGAAAGTTTTGTGCAAAATTTAGTAATTCTCGAAAATATCATCGAATTAAACAGGCCTCCGTCCTTAGCATGCGTCATTTCTCCAATTAATGAAACTTTTTAAATTAAATGTTTGACAAAAAGTATGAAAATAGTAACCCATTAAAATAGTAACATTTTTGAATTCAATTCCTTTTGACAAATCCTTAGATGCCGCGACGTTTGAAAGCAACAAAAAAAAATTGGTAAGCGGCTTAGACATCACATTCCGAGAACTTAAAAAAATATGAAAACATTTCAAGGCAGAACATTGAGCTCATGATTGGTATTAAGCAAACAAATAAGACTTCGTATAAATAGAGTTTAAGCTTCATTCAGATATATTGGATTTTACATAAGTTGTTTACCGTCGAGGTAGTTTGATAGTGATGTCATTGTTAGCGTTTTGGACAGATTACTACATATGTTAAATTGCTTTTAAAACTTTACTCTACAACATGAACTTTAAAGTATCTTTAATTAGAAAGAAAAAGCATCTACTGCAAAACATAAATTACTCGAAATAAAAATAACTAAAATGTAATTAATCGTAAAAGTAAAAAAAAATGTAAAGATTATGTAAAATTAACGTAAAAATAAAACATGAATATTCTACAATTGCATATGTTACATAGTCAAAGGTTATTTACTAAAGTAAGATGGTTCGATATAGAAATATTGTTGAATTTATTAATACGTTATAGGTGTACAAACTATTAGAATCAACATGAGTTATTTTTCAGTAATTTCATATTTTACTGACCAAAAACTAAGACTGTAAAACTGGTTTGCAATGCAATGGTATTTTTATGTTATTTATCAGTCTCTCTTAAATTTTAGATGGCAAATTTCCTTTTATGAAATTCACATCAACGGTTTTGTGTTGTCTGATAATATCTAATTCATTATTTCATTTTTGCATTTTTTGGAAAAAGTTTTTTCACTTTCAGTGTTTGAAGGTTTCAATATGATCAATTTAATTTTTCTTATATAATAATCTATAACAGGAATTTTCTCTTTTACTTTTAGCATATGAGCTGTCAGTGTTCAGATTATTGAAAAATGAGATTAATGCAAAATCAGCAGTTCTATCACGAGAATAAAAGATCTTGGTTAAGTGCCTATTAAAATTTGTCAATTTTGTGTCAATAAAAGAGCTGTATAGAAAAAGCATGGCTATTTTTTAAATCCTTGTTTGAAGCTAATAATTTGAACATCTCTGCATTATTCGTGTTTGAAAATTATGAAAGTTAGCATTAAAAACATTTGCAAGGCACTTTTAACTTTCTTAAATATCAGTTCTAAAGATTTTAGAGAAATTGCCGCTTAAGAATGTTAGAGAACAAGCCAGATCAACATATAAAAGGTAGAATTTGAAATAAATAAAACGTTTTTTGATCAATTTGACATTAAAGAAAACGATAATCAACATTAATATGCACATTTTTTTTAACAAAGGTTATTTAATATGTTGAAATATAACTATCGTATCCAAGTTGTTATTTTGCACGGCATAAAGAACCTTCAAGGCATTATTTTTGTGGAAGGAAATCCAGCAATTTAGAAGAGAACGTCCTCTTTGAACTTGGAAGAGAAAGACAAGAGCGCGTATAAAAAAGCTATTTCTGTTTTCTCTTGTGCAACGGATATCCTGTTTTGCTCCGTTACTCCTCAAATTAGAAGTGACACTGGACACCCGAATTTGATGGGTTAATGTCTTTTTTGTTAATCTCCACCTTAACGGAAGAAAGATCTTAAGGTGACGTTTCCATCTTTTTTTTTTACTCTTTTTCTTTCTTTGTCTTGACTGCTTTCTTTATTTTCTCCTCTTGTCGGCCTAGACAACCTAGGTGGTCCAATGTATTTTTGTCACAAAAACCTTTTTTACGAGTTTCCTGCGCTGGCGTTTAAGAGAAAAAGCTCCGAACGCGAACAAAGGACTCCAGCGCTCCGATCTATTTCGGGATAATCCAGTTCCTCTTCTCGGTCGACAATCAGCCAACACAACTCGCTGCTCATTGGCTGATGCAAAAAAAAAAAAAAAGAAGAGACTAGAACCTCCTAGGTAGAGGAAAACCACTGAACGATGGGTGACATTTTCGATGGGAGCTCGTATTTTGATCGCCTCACTTGTTGCACTTCCCTAAGCGTGTAAATCGAGGGGTTCGGAGCTTCTAAGGTTCTAATCTTATCCATCGAGTGATGAAAGTAAGGTTGATGTATTGACAGTAATGGCTTTGGAACACAAAAGAAAAAACAATAAATTTATGTTATTTGAAAGAATGGGCATCCTCACCTAGTTTTATATGTGAAATCGAAGATAGGTCGCGAAGTGACGTGAGAAATCCGAGATAAGAGCCATTAATTTACGTTCATTAATTTCAGTGCACTACTTGAGTTTTGGCAACAGTTCAATGTGCTAAAGTGCATTGACATTGACTGGCGTATTTTTAATCATTTCCATGGGATTGGGTATTACCGAAACGGATTAAAGGCATGATATGCTTCAGTAATCAAAGAGGATCAAATATGGTTAATTGCTTTATTAACATACGCCCATCATCCATAATCAAATTTTAAATATATATGTACAATGAAATTTGGATAACTCAAATAACTTGCTGTCATTTTATTTATTTATTTTTTTGTTAAATGGATTAGTTAGATTTTGTCTACGATAATAATTGCGATTGGGGAAATCGTGTTGCAATGCAAACAGATTAAACATGAGTGAGCAGTTCAACAGCTTCTTGCTGCTAGAGTAAATGGAGTTTACTTTTTATTTTATTAATTTTAATGGATAAAATTTTTTCTGATCAAATTAAGACTTGAAATTGTGAAGTTTTCTGCATTTTTAAGGAAACTTCTTTTAATAATGTTCTCACAAACAGATTGCGAGTAAAATGCTTCTCTCTGAACTTTTAACTTACTGATTAAAACGCTCATGCAAGAAAGAAGATAATACCATAGTTTGCTGGCAGCAGTGGATCATTATATTATGTTGAGATAATTAATGGAGGATCTTTTTGCTTTTGCTTTCTTGCTTAGATTAAACAAGACCCGTTTCATCAGCCTTTGAAAGGTCATTGAAAAGCAGGAGCAGATTTCAAATATTTCTTTCAAACAAACTGGAAAACACCGAAACACACACCGCATGTTGTTGGATAGAGGATTGCTCAGAGTTTTTAAGTTCGCCTAGAAGTTCCATTTAATCTCACAAGGTTGCATTGTTTCCTGTTTATAGGAAAATGGCGATGCCACAGGAGAATTCGTATTTTCTGCTGCAGTTTGCATATGCAACTACCTTCTAAGAAAATTTTCTGTCACTCGTAATTTTGCTTATGATAAGATTTCTGTTTGCAGAACCGACGGAGGAAATCACGTTTCACTAAAGCTGGATTCACACTAAGGCGGATTCCGCAAACGGCGGCGTCGAAGAAAAGCAAACTTTCCGTAGCGAAACCGTCCCACAATTCAGAAAACGAGGTCGCGAAATAAATGATTTTGCCCCTATCGTGTGGCGAAAATCGAAATCGGACAGATTCTTTCATCCGATTTGTCCTAAATTACAGAATTGCAATGTATTTTGTTCACATATGTAATTTAAATCTGAAACAACATGTTTTGGGGATTTGTATTCGAAACGCATGGGCATATCGCAGCTCAGTTCATCGACTAAAGAGCAGCCATTAAAGAAGCGAAAGAAACCTTCGCTGATGAAGTAAATTCCAGGTTTGCCTGATTTGGCTGCCGCTGTTGCTTGCCTTGCTGTATCATGCTTTTCCGCCTGATTTCCGCGCTCCGGTGACATCATATCTTGCCGTCGAAGCTCTCCCGTCGCGGAATCCGTCGTAATGTGAATCCGGCTTTAATCAAAGGATTCAGACTTCGCAACCTGCAGCACTTCAAACACATCTCCTGTGGCGCTGCCGTTTTCCTAAATGGAAGTGAATGGAACTTCTTTGAACCTTCCTCTTTCCAGTGTTTCCAGCTTATGAAATATGCTCTGCTTTACAGTTTATTGAAAGAAAATTGTTATTGCTCTGTTCTTTTGAACAACCCTTTACAGGCTGCCCGAAAATTTCTTGTAAACAGGAAATAATTACCAATTAAACCGTTCCTCCTAAAAATTTACTCTTAAGAATTTTAGAATTGGTTCCCATGAATTTGGAATTACATTTACACACCGACACATATTGCCGTACTTTGCTTGAGATGAAATTTCAATAATTTGATTGGAAAATAAACTTCTGTTCCTGCGGGGTTAATCTGGTATACGTTCCTTTCAGGTATCCCGATATAAATTTCGGGAGGCTGAGGTCTGGGGATCGTGCAGGCCATATTCTATTGAGATACACGATCCAAAAAAATATCATCCAAGCTAATATCCAGTCTTTCTAGAATCTCTCTCATTCAGTTCAAAAACTGTAGAAAAGATAGAGACAAAATTTTCCTGGAGAATATAAGGTGGAAGCAGAATAAAACAACTTTGAACAATAGCTGACGTTTCGGACAGACTGTCCTTTGTCAAAGCTAAATAGTAAATTAATTTTTAGCGTTTCACAAACTTTCACAAAGGACAGTCTGTGTCCTAAACGTCAGCTGTTTTTCACTCTGCTTCTACTTCTCTCATTCAGTTGGGATACAAATGGTTCCAGAATGTTCTCTCCTCGTAATTTCTCTTAATCTGGACCATATAATATACCAATTTGTAAAACACTATAATTTCTCGCTCAGTGCACAGTAACTTTACGAACACCTAGTATAAATTAAGATATTTTCTAATAGGTATATGTACATTCCATATTCAAGTACTTACGGTATTGATTTTTATTTGCGCCGTCCAAATAATGTCCAAAACTATGTCTTCCTCAAAAATATGCTTCCATATCAGGAGAAACAAACATTAAAAACTATACTGTAATTGTTTTAGACATTTTGCTTAGGCAGTATAATCGCGCAAAAAAAAAGATAGATCGGGAGAGAATCTTGTTGGGCACAGACGGCAGCTTATGTTTTGACTGTGTACGGTTATCGCACAATTTTTGCAATATTTTCTTTTTCTGATATTGATCACTGGGTCGATGGGCATGTTATAAATTGAATGAAGCATGTCAGGGGCTTGTTTTGCTTCATTCCTTTCAATAGGCGCCTGAGGCCATAAAGAGATGAACGGATTCCACGCTCAATCTCTGTCATTCGGAAAGAGATGGTCTTAGAACACATGAAACTATCGGATTCAACCAGGCAAGGCGAATACCAGTCACCGCATATTGTCCTATAATAAACTTCATAATAAATCCACCCACAAAGAAATTCTGAAGTTAAGAATATGCTTTTTAATCAACTATAATATCAAAAGACTTAATTATTAATACTTAATACTATTACATCGATATCTTAATAATCTACATGCTGAGGATTGTTAAAGTTTTAGAAGTACCGTAGGTATTTCCAGATTTTGAAATAGAATCAGGGTTGGGCTAGTGCTGGTATGTTCAAGAGAGCAGCCATCTAGTGATATAATTGGCTTGACCAGGGAATCGATTTTAACCTCTGGAATTAAAATGAATTCACCTTCACCATCCTCCTATCGTTTTCCCCTTATGTTAGGAAATTGGCCTTCTTGCCTTTAGTGTAGCTCTCTTTGCAGTTCTGTAGTTTTAGGTAAATTTTCTCTAATGTCACATTTCATCATTTCTTGTCTAACGATTACGCACTGGCCCGTTAAATAGCTCTATTGCGTTCCTTCGCCTCTTTACGGACGACTTGACTCTCGCCGATATCTGATATTTGAGTGTCAAATTAAAGGGCACAAATAACATGAGACATACTTAACACAAATTATTCAGTGTACTCGTTAGGAATGAACACACTTGGACTTTTAAAACTTTTACATAATTGATAAGCTGTTGTTGGGCTCATCAGTTGAAAACAGACCTTTTCAAATTATTTAAGGTCACTCGACCACAGTTTACATTAACCCACAAAATTATAGGAGAGCATTTTTATAGGGTGACTCACTAGGTAGTATTTCTAGATAGCTACCTCTGATTAATATCTACTAGTTAATTATTATACAGTGTTTGAAAGAATCCAGTTTGCAATGGAAGACAGTGCAGCGAACCGTCGAAAATGTCTAGACGGCAGAGCTGACTTTCAACATTTACTCTAAAGCATGCCATCTTCATGCGGATTGAAAGTACTGATTCAAGTGATCCGTATTATATTAAAATCAGATTAAAATATAGATGAATTAGCCTGTAGTACGTGCTTGGACATTTGTGCGTCATTGAATGCTACACAGTGGGCACTGATACAAATTTAATAAGCGGTTGGTTTCTGTTGATTGTCTAATTGTGGCAACACTAACTGAAAGAATTCTGATTGGTTAAATCGCTACCGGCTTCAGCGAAAATGATCACTTCACTTGTATCTACAGACAGGATACCAATTTCCTCGAATTTTTAATAGCATCTCCTTAACATTTGACGACAAGCATTTTACTTCCTAAAATTCTAACATTATTCTGGACAAACAAATGGCTGTATTAGGAAAACAAATTTACCAACTGAACTCTATATCTTGTCTGGAACCATGTTTACCTTTGCTGGCTTCATTAAATTCTTGGACTGCTCATGTCTTCGTAGCTTTTGTCTTCCTCGCTGGAGTTTGCAGGTGTTTACTTCTTGACGAAACCTTCTCCAATGAAGTCTCTAAAATAATGAATTCACAACGTTCTCCATAATTCTTTTCGTTATTTGCAGTTTTACGTTTGGACTCTTCTGTAACATGAATTTCTAATAGATCCACACCGCAATTTGTATATTCAAGTGAATTGCTATTAAGTCTTGCGTTTACAGTCTTGTAAGTTTTGCGTTCATTATAGAACAAATATATGATGAATTCAGTAAAAGTTAGCGAGTGTAGTTTTAGAATCTAGAAAACTCGTTCATATTGAATATTGGTCGAGCGCTTCTAAAAGCATGGCTATGCCCTTGTACGTTGATCAGTTAATTACGATATTTAAAGCGTAATTAATGTACGCTGATCAGCCTTTAAATAAAGCAATGGAATATTTACTATATTCTTCTTCATTAAATCTAATATTGTTAATTAAAATTTTAAATTAGATTCCTGTCCAAATGCATTCTTCGAACATTCTCGTATTATCCTATATAATTAGCTTAATATGGCCCATGGCTGAACGGTGAAAGCATTTTGAAAAATAATTAAATATTAACCATTGAATGTAAACTTATGTAAACTAACATTGCAACATCGTATGTAGTAAAAGTATTGAGCACCCTACAAATATTTAGTTTTTTAGGGAATATCAATTTGGAATAATATCAAACAACTTGACATAAATTCAAAATTGTGTTTATTATAATACGACCAATTATTTTGTAGGTCCACTCTTTGCCTTAATTACGGCAGAAATTCTTTTAGGTATAGAGCTCACGAGCCTTTTACATTCTTCAGGGCTTACAGCGTTCCATTCTTGGCGAAAACGTTGTGTAGGTGTTTGGCATCTACAAAATAGTCATCTTACCACCATATTCGACTAGAATTGTGTTATTATCTAGACGTGAGTTCATCGAAGATCAACATCTGTGTAGAATTCATCTAGAAAAAATCTCCAACGTTTGGATCTACAAGAAGTCATCATGAGTTTTACATCCGAATTACAGTCAAACTCAATTTCATCGACGTCAAATACATTTCATCTGTACATTCTTATTATAAGGAAAATATCTTATCATCCTTACTTACTTACTTTTCAAACCCGCTTATCCGTTGGGTCGCGGGGGCAGCAGCCCTATGGAGGATCTCTAGTGATGGCGATCTTCCGCCATCAGGCGCATGTCTTCCCTGGTAATACCCAAGCGACTCGAACCCAGATTCTCCATGTAGTCTAGCCACCTGGTTCTAGGCCAACCCCTTGGTCTCTTACCTACCGGCTTGGAAAATAACAACTGCCTAGGAAGGCCAGTTTGTGGCATCCGTATCACATAGCCATACCAGCGCAACTGAGATCTCTCAATGCGGAGAAGTAGCGACTCAACACCTAAAGACTCCCTTATTGTGCTGCTGTGCACTCTATCTAGTAGGGTAACACCTGCCACACCTCTCAGAAATCTCATTTCGGCCGCTTGTACCCGCGAACGCACTCTTTCGGTCATTACCCAAGCCTCATAACCATAGGTGAGAATGGGGACAAAGACTGATTTGAAGACGGAGAGCTTGGCTTTGTTAGCCAGCTCGCGTTTCGTTACCACGAATCGCCACAGTTCACGTCTGACACAGCTTGCTGCACCAATCCGAGCATCCAATTCTTTCTCCTGCCGTCCATCACTCGTGAATGCAATCCCGAGATACTTGCATTTCTCCACCTGTCTCAATGAGGCTCCCCTAACATGGAGAGCGCACTAAGCAGGTTGTCTTGAAAGGACCAGAACCTCAGTTTTAGCCACACTGATCTTCATCCCAACTTCTTCACATTTGGCTGCAAACCGGTCTAATGCATGCTGAAGGTTCGTGCGAGAAGATCCAAGGAGGACAAAGCTTCAGCAAAGAGCAACCTTTCTACCAGGCAGTCGCCCACACAAACACGCTCATCGCCTCGGCTGCCCTTGTCTATCCAGTCCATAAAGATGGGCGACAGTATGCACCCTTGGCGGAGTCCAACACCCATGATGAACGGTCTTGACTTAATGCCATTTATCCGGACACGCATCTCAGAGCTTTCGTACAGAGACATGATAGCAACCGGTAATTGCTTTTAGAATAATTCTACTTTCCATTTTTAACTTAAGTATTAAACATTAGTAATAAATATTTTGACTAACCCGAGATCATTCTGATTATTATCTACTCAAACCGCTTGCGCTCCTCTCAAAACCTTCTCAAAACGTGCTGGATTTTTGGATCACCCGGTACTTGTGTTCATTAAAGATTACGACATTTACAATGTAGAAAAGGGAAGAAAAATTCCCCGACCTAGACTCGAACAAGGGACCATGTCTTTCGCTGGCACCACTCTTATCAATTGAACTATCGCGGGCAATGAACCACAAAGCTGTTACAATACATCCATGTGGACTTCCATGAAGCCACAAATCTGCTCAATCGGCAGAGCAGGCCCTGACTCGCAAATCGGGAATCCTTCTTATCCTTAAATCATCAAATAAATTGGTGAAATTCAACTCAAAGAGAAGATAATAATTATATTGTAGAAAATTTTCCTCCCATTCTTGTTATAGGCACTACGATATGGATACAAATGATGGTGGTCTTTGAGAAACTTCTTTTGTTTCATAGAATAAATTATAGATGTTATTATAGAGAGTTCCAACAAACCATTATCAGGTCTTCTTTAATTACTAAGTAAATAAAGAATTTGTATACACATTCTCACACTCGTGTGCACAATTTTCTGCTTCGTCTGTTTTTAATATAATAAGTCAGTGAGAATAAACCTGGTAATATAGGTGTAGAAGATATACTGCAATGGGGCCTCAGAAGAATAATTATTTATTTAAATTTGAATAAATAGTGCACTTCAATTCTTTCTCCACGGCAGAGCCCCGAAAGATGAAATTACGCTTCTGCATTGTGATGATAATGAAGTTGTTAGGGAAGAATTAAGCTTAAAGCATTATGAGTGTTGAAAAGATTACTGCGTCCCCAAGGATTTTTTTAAACGCTCTCTAATTGAATTAATTATAAATATTTTTTAAATAAAATTCCACATAATTACAAGCAGTAACATCTATTTTCACTCGTATTTTTTATGTGTAATTGAAGCAATTAAGCCTTTTTAAGGGATTGCGTTCCTGAAACATGCAAAAGAAGGTGGAGAAAAGTTGGGTTTTGAATCGAGGCTTGCCTTTTGTTAAGAGCATTTGTAGATTTATTCTGGAGATAATGTTTCTTCATCAGACATCCTCATCCACTCGACGCTATGTAAGCTCTCTCTTTTATTCGTTCTCTCTTTGCTCCGTTTAATCTCATTAGAAAGATATGAAGCAACGAACGGTGGCACCGCAGATGACTATCCGCCAGTTGTTAAGGGAGACGCAAAACAACGTTCTTCTCCCATATCGATTGTCGTCGCCTTTTCGTTGCCCATCGACCTGGTAATTGGTGGGGGCTTCTAGGTAAGAAATATCGCAAATGGATAACGCTATCGTCATAGTGTAAGTAATGTACGTCAATGGCCCATGTGGAATTACGATTTTAAATTCCATTAAGAAGTCAGAAGAATTCAACGCTGAGAATAGACATTGGAATTCTAATGAAACACGAGAGTATGATATAACTGGATATGCAATATATAGCTTCATATCTTCACTGTTCGACGTGAGCCATTTCACTAATATTGGAAGCTTAAAGTGGTATTAGTAAAGGTCCACGGAATTTGAGTTGATGTGTTCCAAGATTATAGTTTCATCAGAATGTTCAGTAACTCAGCAATGAGCTTGGATATATATATACTTATACTTATTACCCATAGATAGATGTTGAATGCACTCTAGGAAGTTTATGCTTATTAATAAACAAACTTTCTTGGCGGCCTTTACATTCATAGATTTAATTAAGACTGTCTGTCTACCTTCAGTAGGTTACCAAGAGCATTACACTTAATGAGCATTTTCAGGATAACATTTTTAAATAAGGAGCAGTGATCCAATTAAGCATTTCGTGATTAGAGCAAAGGAGAAAATGAAAATGCAAAGAAATTTGAGCTGATGTAGAATTTTGGGCTCATTATGAATATGCAATCTGCTTTCCGGTATTTCAGGCAGTTTCGAGTTTATTCGACTTTCAGTTGTTTTAAGTTTCTTGAGGAATATGCTGACAGTACTATGAGGAGAGAATGTCCAGTACAATTAAATGGAAAAATACAATATCAAGTTTTACTCGTACATCATTGCAAATATTTGATGTTGGCGCCCTTGGTGCGAAGAGAGGTGTCAAGACGATTAGCATATTGACAATTCTTATCCATCATAATTGACTCATTTTAATTTATTAATTACTTATTTATCGATTCGTATGAGTTTTCATCAGCTTTCTTATGGTTTGGAAAAAAGGAATTCCCTCAGCTTTGCTCTCCGGTGTCTGCAATAGCCCAGTTGGTAGAGGCAATGAGCATGATACTCGTGGTCCCTGGTTCGAATCCAGATTCCGGAATTTTTCCTTCCTTTTTTTCCATTTTACTATCTTTATTTAGTTAGTTTTTACCATGCCCGGGATACCGAAGTTTGAGATTACAAATAAAATCTGGTTCACTCGGGATTTCCCATGGAGCGAGTGATCAAGATATCCTCTTGGGCACTTGATTATTAGATTAAGAGTTCCATCTTTCTAAGTTTTACCGTATTCACAATATAAACTATGAAGAATTTCCTTTTTTTAGCCAATAACTAGAATATTATTCTAAATACAAACACAGTAAGAATTTTAATCAATTCAGCGTGAAAGATTCACATGAATATTCAAAAGAAATATTGGAGGGCACATGTCACACTTGTACAGGGTGTCCAAAAAGGTCGTTTACAAATTTTTCGTGCTATTCTGTCAGACCATGACGAACAAGTTTTACATAGGAAGTTGTGTCCATAAACGAGACCAACCACTGCTAGAGGGCAATGTTCGCAGGCAGGATTATTTCAGATGAGGACTTTGCAGGAGCAGGATGCATCGGTTCAGTAATGAAGCATTGGTCGATATGCATTACGTTTATGGGGCCGTGGATGGAAATGGATGAGTAGCGAGTCACATGTACCGAGAGCTCTTCCCAAATAGACGTCTGCCAAGTCATCAATTGTTTGGACAATTGCACCACAGATTAAGTAAAGCATGCATTGCGATGTATGGACGGAATTTAGAGCATTTTCTGTTAACATGATTCTTAAGTTCATCTTTGTTAATAAAGTCGTGTTAACATTTTTGCGTGTCGGTCACGTGCTGTAGCAGCCCACGGTTTGATTTTTGGGCACAACTTCCTATTTAAGATCAGCACGTAAAGTTTGAAAACGACCTTTTAGGACACCCTGTATATTCAAAATGATTCATGCCCATAAAGAAATATTGCAGGCATTTGTGGATAACGTTTGTAAACTATTTTAATCTACCGATTTAATTCGGGGAACGGGGGTTTTGAATTGAAACCGATTTTAAAAACATCTAATTTAATTTAATTCATAAAGATACAGGAAAGATTAATAATGAAAGGGAAAACAGAAAAAAACTGATTACATAAATTATCTTCTGTTCAAACTTAGTGAAAAATTAAGTAGGAAATAATGATTAAATAAGCCAGAAGTAAGATCTAATTGCAAATGCTTAAAACATTGCAAAGTATTAATTTTCTTTTTTGTTAAATATATTAAAACGTTTCCATTGGAAAAAAAACTGCTTTTTTTGTTTATCGTAATAGACATATGACAAGATTCCAAAACAAACTCCAAGACAAAATACAAAAAGGAAGTTAATAAGTTATGATTAAATTATAAGCCCGCCATAATGATGATGATCTAATTACACAAGAGTCAATTTAATTTTGATTAAATAGGAATGCAGTTAAATACAACAAAACCACGTGAATATTTCATCAAAAGTTTGTCGTCGCTTTCGAAACCTGACCGGATCATTTTCTGTTAGTTCTAGGAAATAACGGTTGAAGTTAATTACTCGCCAAAAAAAGATTAATGGTACATTCTTCTGTTTTTAATGGCAAGGTGGCAATTTCGTGGAAATTGTAGCGAGTAAAGTGTATAAAAGTCACATAAGGATATCAACACTGGCGCCTTTTTGGAAGACGTACTACAAGATTACGGTCTTCACTTCTGAGAAGAATTCAAAGAATATTTTGGTCGTACGTGCGATGAAGGAAATAACTCTTTGAAGTATCATTTCATCCTTGACATGGAGTTGACATTGGCGCCCAAATTATTCCGAGAGGCGCCTACCCGGTTGTAAACGGAATACATGCGAGTGAAGAAAGAGAGCAACACCTGGCGCCACCGTAAACTACGAGTTACTAGCACGATAATGAATAGTCTTTTTTCCTATTGTAGTAAGAAGTTCAGGTTTTTATGCCGAGTCTTTTCTACAGAAAACACGTGAATTTCACACATATTCTGAAGATAGTGAATATTTCTTTCTTAACTGTATTGGTGTCAATCTTTTATTGGACACTGTTTCAAAACTTCTTTCTTTAAAATAAGAATTTGAAATAAAAATCAGCAGAGAACAGAATTCAACAAAATTGGGGGAAAGTAAGTTTATGGATGAAATTCATGTATGAAATTGACTTTAAGTTCCATGTAATTGTCTCCATAATTTTGGTGCTCCATTTTCTTCTTTTATTGACTTCGAAATCACAACATATTCTCTATTTATTAATTCTAATTGAAAATTTATTATTTATTTAAATAAGTATTTAAATAATGAGTATCTTTCTGCCTTCATAAATTTATCGAAATGGGATTTTATATACAAAAAAAAAAAATCCACACCCCCAAGAATCCTGAAGTGATTTATTTTTCATTATAAATATTTTAATTAAATCAAATTATTTGCAAGATTGAGATTTACAATTTTTACTGATATTGAATAAAAATCTTTATCTAGTAAAATTTTAGAATCATCGAAAGTTTATAATCCTGAATAATTACTTATTAATACTTTTTAGAAACTCCTCTTGTACTTATGCAAAGTTAGAACTAAGTATGTTTTCGCTTTCTGTTAAAGAAAATATGAAAGATAAATTCACGCGTCAAATTCCCAAGCCATATTCTCTTTTTTCTGCCATACAGCGTATCCACTCGGTGTTTCAATGACAACAAACAAATCATCGTCGTAACTTCGATAGATTTTGTGACGTAGGCCATACATAACTAGAGCCCATCACATGCTTGAACAGAAACAAAATCATGGGCACTAAGATTAGATAACCTGAATGAACAACTTCATTCACATCTGATCGTTGGCAGTAACGCAGTCAATCCAGGCAAAATGCCTGAGTGTGATAATAGGGTGGCGTACCATCTACTTGGAACAAGCAAGTAGGTCGAGTCTACATGTAATTGCGGGATTAGTAAGTGCTCCAGCATCTTACAGTACCTGCTTTCACGAAAAACAATTAGGCCGAAGACTTTCTTTTGTGATGTGGCGCAAAAGACACTGATCTTCGAGATGTTTCAGACATGTTCAATGGAAGCGGTGAGGGGTGTCTGTGCCCAGATACGCACATTTATACAAAGTTGTATGGAACAACAGAATTTGCCTTTTAACACGTAACATAGTTTCATTCGTTTATAGTGCCTGGCACGAAAGAAAAAGGAAACTGGCGCATGTGTAAATGAATAAAACTCGTTCAACCAATCAGAAACGGACAGGAATCAGGGCATTACTTATTACTGATGCCAGGTATAAGTAATATCACCTCATTTCCAGTCAGTTTCTTATTGGTTGAACGAGTTTTATTCATTTACACATGCGCCAGTTTCCTTTTTCTTTCGTGCCGGGCACAGTAGATATGACTTTCTGGACAACAAGCGTTAAACTGAATGTTTATATCATCGTAAATTTTATTAAGATATTCAACTCCAACTGAATAGATATAAAAATATGAATAAACCTCTCTTATAACTACCTTTCAGCTGGCAGGCGTTTATTGTTGCATACATATATGGTCGGCACAATATAAGCATTAGTTAAATTAAGTGAAGATAAACCAAAAATTGTAGATACTTACAATTGTGAAGTCTTCGAAAGAGGAAACACCATTTTCCCACAAAAATTTGTACAATATATTTCAGCTGCTCTTCATTTACTGTGAACCCGAATGAGCCGTCATCATCTTCTTCTTCTTCTTCCTGACAAGTATTAGGCTACAAGGCCTGTTACGGTCTCACACAAAATTTTCGCCCCATCTCTTAACAGGACGACTCACAGATCTTCGGCCGTGCGGTATATAATCATAAACTGCCTTTGGAAATCCAGTATTACTCATTCTTTCCAGATGATGTTTCCAATTAGACTGATAGTGATAGATGTAATCCAAAACTGGCTTAGTTTTTAGTTCCTTTAAAATTTCACAATTTCTTTTCAGATCCCATTTAGTATAGCCCGCTGTTCTTCGCATGAATCGCATTTCGCAAGCCGTCATTCCGTGTGAATCTGTGGAAGAGTGGAGTTCTCTCTTTTGAAGACTTCACGACCAGTTAAATTTTTTCTTTGATTTTTGTGAAAAACATTATTTTCGCCTTCCCTTTAGCGCCATCAAAATTACATTTTTTATTATCTGCTCACAATGCAACTTGTTTCTCGGTATTCTCATATTTTTCAGAGGTTCTCAAAAAATAAGACAAGGTTCATTACAGTTCTGAACGAACTTTCTTATTTATAGCAATGTTTCTGGAAAAATAATTTTCCATCGTTATTTTCAATCATAACTGGTAAGTAAACATCCAAGATATTAGGATTTTGGTTTAATTTTCCTCTCTTACTGAAGTTTCAGATTTTTTTTGTGTCCTCTATTAAGAAGTGGAAAAGAAAAACATTCTCTTCTAGTAGAAAGTGAAAGCATTCGTGTATTCTCAGCTAAACCATTTGGAATCACCCTGATAATCCTATTGCGTATAAATTGCATTGAAATGAGAGCCCTAAAATGTTAATTCGCTAAGAATTGTTTTTAAAATACTATATTCTTAAAGGGGCTATTCCCTTCTGAAGAACTATGGCTGACCTCTTTAAAATTTGGGATAAAAATGGTAAAGGCGTCGTTTCGAATGACGATTAAGATGAATAAAAATATTATGAACTCATTTTCTATTCAGATTTCACGCTACGGAACGAATTAAAGCAATGTGAAATAGATGGCCAAAGTGTTCGAGGGATTTTGATCTACACGGGTGAGATCATTGGCAAGCCGTTCACCTTGATTATTTTGCATTTGAAAGGAAATTATTTCCACACTCATCTGGAATCGCGTAGGCGACATTAACCGGTGTTTGCCGTAGAAAATTCGCGAAGAGAACGTCGTAGCAAATGCAACCGTCGTCTACTATTTGCACAGTCGTTCAGTCGAATTCAAAAGCTCCCCAATCTAATCGAAAGCCGCCGTGTCTGAAGAGTGAAATTGAAATTTTATTGACATTCTTAATAACTACATTAAATTTAAAATTGTCTGCCAAAAAAAGAGCTTTTTGAGAAGCTGAATGTGAGTTTTCCTTTATAATGTTGGAATAATCCCAAAGGATATGCAACGTTGGACTTCTGATTTTTGAATACGTTCAAACATTTACATAACTATTTGCATCTATTTTGAAAAGTCAACAATAATTTCTTCAATTTTAATGTTTGTCAGTTCGTCATTAATCTCTTAGCAATTTAATACATGTATTTGTGATATTTCAGGGAGTTTTATAACAAAGTTAACCTTAAAATTA
This sequence comes from Rhysida immarginata, assembly GCA_023313115.1. Lineage (NCBI taxonomy): Eukaryota > Metazoa > Arthropoda > Chilopoda > Scolopendromorpha > Scolopendridae > Rhysida > Rhysida immarginata. The sequence continues at coordinate 1,209,001 of JAHWFO010113396.1, read as the reverse complement.
AGGAACTTCATTAAATCACTTGTCTGCTTATTACTATCATCAGTTGTTCATTTGGAATCTAATTACTTATTAGTGTTCACATATCTTCATTCACAAATTATATACAGTTTCCACCTGTCTGGTTTGCGAAATCCAAATAGAAGTTGTGTCGCTACCGTTTAATACTTGAATAATTCGCGTATGTCTTTTTGCTACAATTAAAATTGGATTGTGTTCTAGTATGTACTCAGCCAAACAAAATAATAAGTAAATAAAATAATAATAATTATAATAAATGGCTCTCAGGAATGGTGATTCACTGGATTGATTAAGCAAGATTAAGTAATCAGACACATCAGGCATTTCATTCTTAACTTGAAGAAGTAAAAGGATTACCTATATTTATTTTTCTTAGCCATATTTAATTGTGTGGGAACTTCTACAGTTGCGCTGTCTGTCGAATTATGTTAAAATGGCATCTGTGAGCGCTCTCGTTACAACCAATGAACCGTAAATTGATTCTTGGTTGTGATGAAAGAAACTCAAAGATGAACAGTCTCTAGCGTTTGCGTGCTGTGTACAAACGTTATGCAGTCGATATGAGAATCCTTGGTCAGAGTTAAAGCAAACTGCATGATTGCTCGTCCTAGTTTCCTGCCATATTGGTATTGTCATTAGTGGCCATAGACTTTTCATTGAAATAAAGATGGTATAGCCATCTGAGCTCTGTTTTATGATACAATAATGACGTGCACAATGAATAATATTCGAAGTCCCAAATTTAAGTGGATATAGTTATAATTTTATAACGTCCATTTTACAATACAATTGGTTTATTAATGTTTAATATATAATCGATTTTCGTCCTTTCGGACATCATCAGTATTTTTTCAGTTGAGATGTTTAAATGTCTTACAATGGTATTCAAGAGCCCACAACAACAATAAACAGTATACACAAAAATTCAAACCAACCATGGAGCCACAAAAACTCAGCATTTAGAAATCTAATTAATAGAGCTTTAACATACCCCATAAAAGAAGAATATAGAGAAAAAGAATTAGGAATAATAAAAGAAATTGGGATTGGAAATGGATACAAGGAAGATCAAATAAATAAAACAATCATCAATATGGCTACAGAAATCAGAGAAAAACAACAAAATAATACAAATACAAAAGAAAAAGAAAAGAAAAGAATTTGTTTAACATTCCATGGAAATATAAGTTACAAAATTAAAAATTATTTTAAAAGAAAGAAATAAAAGTAGCCTTTAGATCCAAAAATAGATTAATAACATTACTAGAAAACAAAAGAGAAATTATAGAAAAAGAAAAAAGCGGGGTATATGAAATTAAATGCAAAGAATATAACAAAATTTATATTGGAAAAACTTATCGAAATTTAGAAACTAGATTCAAAGAACATATATATTATATCAAAAATGCACTAAAAAACTCCAAATATGCAGAACACATTCTATTAAGCAAACATAAAACCGGGAATTACGAAGAAACATGCAAACTAGTCTACAAAATTAATAATAAGAGAGAAATAATAATCATCGAAAATTTTATTATTTTTATGGTAAATAAATTTTATCCACAAGAGATTTTAAATAATGCCGAATTATTAGATAGTAATTTATTATTCAACCAAATACTGAAGGAGGAGAAAATAAAAGAACTATTAAGCAAAAACAAAAGAATACAAGAACTATGTAATTAAACATATATTTATAAGATAAGATAATAATATATATTAAAAAAAACTACAATATATAAATAAGATAAATACTGTAACCAAATAATGACAACAATATAACCAAAAACCAATGAATAGAAGAAATATTGTTCAAAATTTAAAAAGAATACCATTGTAAGAGATTTAAACATCTCAACTGAAAAAATACTGATGATGTCCGAAAGGACGAAAATCGATTATATATCAAACATTAATAAACCAATTGTATTGTAAAACGGACGTTATAAAATTATAACTGTATACACTATACAATACAACGTGTGTAAAATAATGAATCTTAAGTGGATATGCCTAAAACTACGAGAATTTTTCAGCTCCTAATAAGTCCTTTATTGTTCTCCTTTAGCCATTTTTGCTTTATAATTTATTAGGAAAATATTATTAGACAGTGAATTATTAAAAGATGCTTGAGGTGTTCGAAACAAGCGGTGCTTGAAAAGTTTCATTTTCTAAGAGTGAAAGCTTAAAGCTTCTAGGAAAAGTGGTATCTTATACAGTATTCTTAATAAATACACGTGAAATGTTTAGTTTTCTTAACGTAAAATAGGATAAACATACATTTTAAACTAGCCTATATTCAGAAGTAACATTATATTGTCTACTGTAAACTTTTCACATTTAAGTAAAACTAGTAATTTAATTCACAATTGATATTCATGTTTTTATGAAGAAACGATTGGGTGGCATTTATGCATCCGATTCCATTTAAAATGAGTTACTGAAACAGATAAACATGAAGTTATTTCCTTTTAATCGAGTCGGGTTTCTGCAATATCGTTTTAAAAATCTTGAAATGCGAGTTCTTAAAATGAAACTGGTAGAACATAGAAATGAAAGAAAGTCCAAAGTGCTCTGTTTATCTCCACTGCAAACAATTGCCTTGAGGCAATTTATCATAACTTGCGAAGAAAATCCATCCGTTTAGGGAGAGGAAAAAGTTTGCTTGTTAGTCGTAAAATCTCGAGATTATTATGGTTCATTATCCACAGGCAAACTCGAATTTTAATTAGGAGAGCGGTATAGCGCATCTTATTAAACGTCGAGAAAATGATTTAAAAAGGGGTCCTCTAAATTAGCTTAATATTATGCAGAATACAAAAATCTCTTGTTAAGTTCATTGTTGTCTGAACTTAATATGCGAAGATTATCGAAGTCGGGATTGCCTAGGGAAATGAACAAAGTGATGATTGTTCCCCCATTACACTGATTGACCCTGTTTTGGATGTAGTGTTCGTTCTTCTTTTTCTCATTTGGTATTGGTTCGAATTACGTCGTTGCAATGGAACCAAGAAGGTTATGGTGCTTACGAAAGGCAATGTATAAAAAATTAGCTTTACTAATAAAGTAAAAATGCTAACTTAATTGGCTCGTGTAGTTTAGAGATGAACGAAAATCTAGTAATTTGCTTAAAGACCTTTTTTCACATTGGACAATATTTTCCTAATTTAAAAAACTGACAAACTTATTAAAGTTTCAGATTTGTTTTGTTTCATTCTTATTATAGGAACTGGTAATATTTCAAGATATTTTCTTTCCATTCTACTCTCCCTGTCATATCTCAGGCATGCTTTTCCACCAGCCAGGCTAGTAAACTTACATTGCATGAATCCAAGAGAGGAGATTTTAAATAAAGATAATAATTAAGTTAAATAATTAAGTATTCATTCTTTTAATCTCTTTAAAACAAACTAGCCACCCCGTCGTTGGCATTAAAATAATTTTGTTTTGGTTTGCTGTATCTCTGACTTGCGAGATAGTCAAACGTAAGAGTATTGTTTCAAATGAATTTTCTCGTTCAGAAATCGAAACCTACCCCCAATGTTGGATTGGTCGTTGCGGTAACTAGGAAAGGCTCCCCATCACTGGCTCAACCAACACCCTAGTTCCAGACATAATGTCATGGCTTTTTCTTATGAAAATATGCGATAGAAACCGTGTTAGATCACAAAACTTGGACGAGGTGAAACAATCAGTAGAAACTCTCACGACTGACGTGCTGGAAAGTGTGGGAGAATTTGAATATTGCAAAGACGAATGATATGAAATAACCACCTTCATACCAATTTATTAATTAAAGATTATACATTAACTTTACCGCATGAAAATTGTTAAAATTTGCCATGATTTATAGGAAATCTAGACAACTTTTTTTTTTTTTAGTAAAACTGATTACGTTAGGTATACATAACGATTTATGAAATTGATATCAGCAACGTTATCTCTCTATGATCTTTCTTTGATATTGTTTTTTTTGAAACACATATTGTGAATAACTACTGCAAAAGTCCGAACTCTTTAGTATAACAGTGATTGGATTTGGCTTAAATCACGTTTCGCGACAGTTTCTACATCCCGCGTTTCAGTAGAAATTCGATTATTCCATGGAAATGGCAACACTTACGGAGCACAAATCGAACTCCTATTTACATTTCATGAATAAAGCTTTCACCAGCACTTACTTCTGTTGTCGGCCCAACTGCTGTCGATTGTACGTGATATTGTGTTGAAGCAATTGCTGAAGATAGATTCATCATGAACCGTTTCCATTCGTGTTAAGCAACGAATTTAGAACATTAAAATACGAGTGCAAACTTGCTTGAAATGTCCATCCAACATTGGAGTTTATCTGGTTTAAAAAATCGCTGCAAATTTTTAAGTCACTTATGCACACATAATTTAGTCCTTTGAGTGCAAATTAAGCGGCATAGGAACGAATTTTCAGAAGACAAATTTGTTGGCTTGTTTGCCAATGATAAAAAATAAAACATTAAATTTAGCCTTTATTGATATTATTATAAATTAATATAAATTTTATAAAATATATAATTACCAAATTAAGATAAATTCCTTATATAGTCAAACATTCTTTACGGCAGTAAATAATTAGTGTGTCATTTACATTCATATAGATTAAGCCGGATGAAGTATCTTCCATTGGAAGTGCTATAGTGGCACTACATGTATTCCACATTTTATTTTATTACGTAAAAGCATTACAAAAGAATAATAATACTACAGTCATTATCGTGGATTGTTATTTTTGTCGCACCATATGACAATTTCTATCACACACGCTTACACATCCTCTCTCAAAATAGTCGCCGTTGGCCACTATGCACGTCTGCCAAAGTTGGTAAAGCTTCTGGAAAGCATTGCCAGGAATAACTTGTATGATTGTTATCGTGGCAGTGACGATCTCAGCCGACTGAAATCTATATCCATGCAGCTCTTTTTCATGTGGGCAAAAAGAAAAAAAATCGCATGGTGCGAGATCAGGTGACTTTGAAGAGTGTGGCAAAACTGCGACCTGTTACTTTACCAATTCCTTTAACACAAACACTGCCCTATTGCTTCGTCGCGGTTCACTTGCTTAATCATGTGAATGGGGGTTTCACTAGCCGAATTGCCTAATTGTTGGCAGAACTTAATGTTCATCCGTCCGTTGCTCAAACTGCGATGTTCTCGAGTTCCGCCGTTCGCATTCAACTATCCTTCAAAACAGAGACCGTAGTTCTGTTTACTCTATACGCACCTAATGAACTATTGCTCGAACGAGAAAAGAACTTATAACACATAAAATTTTGTAAATATGCGCTGTAGTGTACGCAAGTGAAGCTATGTGTCAAGTCCACGCTCTTAATGACTCTAGGCATATTTAAGTAGTAGATAGGTAATATGTATACAAAGGAAATTTGGTCATGAAAATAATTATTTATGAGAGGGGTATTAAAACCTTATTTTTAGATGAATTGCTATGGTAATTAAAATGGAAGAACACTCTCCATTCGTCTAAAGAAATTAACGGGGCTTGATTGACAAAAATAGAAGGTTTTGGAAAGATAGTATCCAAGGAGTCACGGCTTGGCAGTGAAAAGTGGTGGATCATCCTGTTGAAAGATAAAATCCGCATTGTTGTTTGCAGCTGTGGTAAGTGCCAGTTTTCATGTCCAGATACATGTACCCTGTGTCTTTCGAAAAAGAAAACGGGTCATAAATTTGTATACTGAGACTCAAAAAAAATGTTAAAGATCTTCTGCTTCTCTTACAAAAAACGAAATTCATCGCAACAATGCTAATAGAACGACTACAGGAAATTCACAAGACCACTGCAATCATTTGTAAACATCTTGAATTTTCTGTTATAATGAACAAATTCGGATAATTCAAACATTGAGGACTATTGGTAAACCAGTGTTTTACAAAAATATCTGAATAAACAAGGAGATTCTTAAACTGATAATTTATTTCCTAATGATTGCGTGCATTTTCGGCAGACAATACTTTACACAGAAAGCTGTAATTGAGAGATAATGATTCAGTGTAAAAACACTGCGTATGGCGTTTTATACGTATAATTATTGAATGGAGTTTTAAGAAAGCTAATGGCTATCTATTTAAGCAACTTCATATTTTCCTGCTGATTTCATATTCCACAATAATCTTAAGTAGAATTGATATTATAATGTCATTTGAGCGCAAATTTATATAATATAATAAATTGTCACCAAATCAACAAAAGCAGAAATAAAGAAAACTCTCAGCTATATTGCTATATAATATGTATAAACTTTAGAGTAAAGTTAAGAAAATGTGCAATTTATATAATTCATTGAAAATATTTAAGAGTAAGTTCCAAATATTTAATTTAGTAAATTCTATTTTTTTTACCACACTATAAAGATAACGTTGATCAAAATATATAATTTTTGTCTTACTTTTTCGTTTCGGTTTATTCTTTCTTTTTATATCTGAAGTTATCGTTTTACGGCAGCTCAATTTCTTATTATATATATTTTATTATTAAATTTTTAGCCCCTTTGCCAGTTGTACACTTAAAGGTTGACATTGATTTTCACGCTCTCCCATAGCATTTTCTTTCTTTTTTTCCTTACTATATCTCCCCCCTCTACGTTTTATTACAGAAGCCCCGCAGTTTAATAAACCGACTCGAATAACCTTCACTCTCTCTCTCTTTGGTCTCCCTTATTATTTTATTTTTTATTTTTTGTTTTTAGCTTTCTTTTTCCTTTCCTATTCTCGCTCTCTCTCTCTCTCTCGCTCTCTTCCTCGTCTGGTGATTTTCAGGTTAATATCGTTCATTAAGTTCGATTTCTTAGCAATGGGATCAATTTCGAGGTCGTATTTCAAGCGGACTGAGAAAGGCAACGGGCATTGTTTTGTCCATTTACGGCCTGCAGTAAAAAGCTCCCCCGTAAAAGCGACCCAAGCCGCCATTTCACGACTAGACGACGGAACGCATGAAAGCTTCGGATTTCTTTCCTTTCTCTCTCTTTCTTGCCTTTTACATTTCCACAGGTTTTTACCCTCTTCTCCCTACCCCGTTTCTTTTACTCCTTTTTTGCCTTACCTCTTCCCTCCCATTTCAGCCTCTCGCGTAAAAAGAGAGCGCCACCTCGAAAGGGCGTTTTTATGGATCTTACGGCGGCCTCGGCCTAATCTATTGTTCCCCGTGCATTGTTTCAGCAAAAGCCCAGGGATATTTTGTGAGCCGCTGCTAATTTATCACGAACTCTTGTGTTAACACGCTAAATTACGGCATTCTTAGTGCAAATAAATCGTCGCACTCTCTCATTGAAATCCGCAAACGAAGAGTGCATGAAGAGAATTATTTTTTTTTCTCCTTCTTACCGAATCCCCTTTCTTTCTCCTTCTTTTGACTTCTTGGCTTTTTTTCTTCCACAAAAAATGTAACTTCATCTCCACTTGAACACAACGAATCGCCATAAAAAGTACGATATTTAAACGAAGGAATTTTTATTTTTGTTATTTTATTGTATCATTGCTAACACGAGAACTGCAGAGACGTGTTAAAATGTTCCATTCTCCCCTTCCCACGCACTCCACGCTTTACAATGCAAATTTTAACCTTTTACAAGAGACTGGACCTCTTTTAAGGAGTAAAATTTGCACGGACAGTTCAAGCACTGGCGATAGAACATATTGTACTTAAATAAGAAAACAAATTAGAAACTGAAATATTAAACAACGGTGAAATTATTTACGTCCATATTAAATATGGAAGCTCATAATTTTCAAAATAATTTTCTAAAATATAACAGCTTATTATTATATTAAAATTGAAAAGTCTATTATTATATTATGAACGCCATTCTTAACTCAAAATGATATAAATTAAAATGAATGATATTTAGAACAGTCAGTTTGAAGCAGAGTTTTATGGAATCACTTGCTGGAGATATTTTACTGTAGTGATGCTTTACACAACATTTGTTCATAAATGTCATTATTTTGCCCGTAGTACGTTCTTCATATTTCATTACCTTTCTGGTTGCCTTGCAAAATCTGATATTTCATTAATGGAAAAACTCTAGTGCTATAAAATAGCTTAACAATTTTTGTAATTGTAATTGTGATCGGCTGTCAAACTCATGACGAATGCGACCCCTCCCCCCCTATAGACAAATCCACGACAGGGTAAAAAAAACAAACAAACAAAAAAAAAAACAAAAGATCTAAAAGGAGGTAGTATTAACAACTAGTAGGCGAGAATCATGAAAGATTTTAATTTTTTATTTAATTTTATTCATAGATTTAATTTTTTTAATTCAATATAAAAAGAACTTCAAAATTCTATTACTTTTCATGTCTTCTTCATTATCCAGAAATAATAAATGAAAAATAATATTGGAAGACTCTGATATGTATTAATTTAATTTTAACCCACGTGCGATACCATTCGGGACTTTTGTCTCTGGGCATGTTTGAAGCATAATACAAAAATCCGATCTGATTTTAAAATGCTATAACTACGCAACTGTTGAGGGCAGCTGAACGACCCGATTATCATTGGAAAGAGGGGGCCGTCAGGTTTCTTCAGGTTCCCGACAGAGGTTTCTCCGGTCTCAGTTGTTTTCGGTATGGCGACCTAGCAACGGAAAGCGTTTTGCGTCCTCTGCTTCAACAACTACGATTCAGCGATAACTGTCCACGCGAATTTTGTATAAAATTCGGAACTAAATCATCTAGTGCTAAGAGTATTGTAAAATGGCACCAAATGTTCCAAGAAACGTTCCAAAGATTGATCGGGCGCAATCAGGGCACGTGATTTGGCACTTTATCAATGGCCACCATATTCCCCTGATCTGACGGTATGTGATTTCTTTTTGTGGGTTTCATTAAAGACAAAGTTTATTTGCAACTCCTCCCTGGAGATGTTAACGAACTGAAACACCGAATGTTAGCATCAAATATGCTCTGTAACGTATGGCAAGAATTCGATTACCGAGTATGTTGTGCTGTCGACGGGAGCCGTATTAAACACGTGCAAATCACCATTTCGAAACTTGATGATGTGAGGAATACTTTGTACTTTACCTCACCTCTGTTATATTTATTTTAACTATAAATATAGATTTTTGAAATCAGTTACGAACTTTTAGATCATCCTGTATTTTGGAAATTTGTCCCAATTTGTCACAATTAATATTTTCTCGCAAGATCTTCCTAAAAATGATAAACATATCTGCCGTTTTTTTTCTATGTTTGCATGTTACGTTTTAACAATTATTTTTATGGGTTGAGGTCATGTGGCACCTCATATTCTAATGAAGGTAGTTCTTCCCTCTTTTGTCAGCTACTATTACATACTGAGCATAACATAACAGCAAGACAAACGAGTCTTTCCCAAAGGGAGGCGCTGGTGCCTTTTAATGAGGCCAATGACGAGATCGACATGATCATGAGGGCGATATTGATGATAATCCGAGCTGAAATGAAAGTGAAGCTGACGTCAAGGCTGTGTCAGTTTTTCACAAGTCATTTTAATAATAACTTTTGTTGTTTTTCTGGTAGCATATTGCATTTACAAAGCATATTGCATTGTGCTTTTTTTATGATGTACATGTAGTCAAATTTGACTTCTAACGGAACTTTATTCATGGTACTACCTACACAAGGGTTAAGGAATTTTATATTTAAAGAAAAAGTATCACACAAGTAAATAAAATTTTGTGAATCATCTTATAAAACCAAAACTTCTCCACTAATGAAAACATCCGATTTAGAAGGACCTGGAAATATTAAAAAAATATAAAGAACGTACTACAGGGAAAAGGATTACATTTAGGAAAAGAAGTTGTGTGAATTATCATTATACAAAAGTGTATTCATCAAGTAATAGCATAAAAGCATAAGAAGTTAACTCTATTTCACTTTAAACTGCACTACTAAATACCATTCATCTATGCAAGATGATGCAAAAGGTGCAAAGTAAAGATGATATTTTTCAGTTCTGACCGAATCAAATGCAACTATAATTAGAGAAAGAAACTTTGAAAAGGGAATTGAGTAATCGTAAAATTAATATACAGTAGTTAAATAAGAAAATTAATAAAATACGAAAATATTTAAGCAGAATATACGAAAATAGTTAACTCTCCGTCCATTCTTCGAAAGGACTTAAAATTTCGAAACTCTATTTTTATATACATTAAAATTTAAATTGCTTATCAAATGCATAATCCATGAGATGTAAATTGTGGATTACCTTAAGCGTTTCCCGTGGAAAATCTTAAATTTGAATAAATTTGCTTTTACTGCCTATTAAGGATTTGCTATCTTTCCATTAAGAGTAAATCCTTAAAGAAAACTTGGTGGAAAAAATATACCCACTAATAGACAAAATTGCTTTGCGAGAAATAATACTAGAAATCTTTAAGAATAATTATTTGATTTTCTTTTCAAAATAAATTAAAACTTATGTTTTAATAGCCATTGATACAAAGTAATTGCGCTTTCTCTGGTTAATTTCAAAGGCAAATGGTAAGTGCACTAGGTTTTTTACTAATATTAGCCACTCTTATTTGAGTTTTTTCTCTCAAAGCAACGGAAAATTAAAACGATAACTTGGAGTAAAGTTATCCAATACTTACTTGATTATTGATACTATTGATTGTGTTCCTTTTTTCCATTGCTAAAAACTTCCACATTATCTCTAGATGATTGTTAAATGCATATATGTATGTTAGTCCAAGCATTTTTGTCCACTTTTCCATATCTCCTCGGGGCTGGAGAGAGCGCTCTAATGCAGTCGTTTTTGCTGATGAAAAGATAATTCCAACAAAGTAACGAAAGATAATCTCTGGACAGATTTCATCATCGATTTTAAACTATAAATGCAGCACATATTATATTTTCAAAAGTATTCGGAAATTAGTAAATATTTACATAATATGATAGAGTGGCTACGTTACTTGAAATGGAATTGTGGATTGTCTCTGGTGTCAATTTCTTTCACTACATCGGTGTATTGTTCTACGAATCGTTTATTGATTTTAAAAAATCTCTCCTACAATTATCTTGAATATATTTCTCAAACCACTTTCTCACATATGTTTTTAGGAATCTGATATATTAATTTAACTGTAGTTTCTACAACTATATTGTTTTTCATAAAGCATCAAATCATGGGCCAGCTTTTCAAATTAGTTCCTACTGTTTTATTTTGGGCCTTTGAACTAGAGCTATACATCATCAACGTGAATGCGAAACGTTGTTTGTGCAGTGTGAGAAAATTGTCGTTCATAAAATTTAGACAACTGGAAGCTTTTCTTTGGAGTGATGACTCACGCTCTTTACTCCTTCAACCTGTTTTAGTGAGATTCTGGCGAACGATTTTTCTCGGGTGTATTCTTTGAATATGAAGTTCAGCGTGACTCAATAATGGCATGGGGTTAAGCTTCCTGAATGGTATTCCGACCTTTGATTATAATTATTCTGTCAAAGAAAAACATGAACTCTGAAAAGTACAAGGCATTCTTGACAATTCGGCCCTTCAACAATGTGAAAAAATTATGGAAATGGCCGTTGTCTCTTCCAATACGTTCGAGCTCCTTGCCACACTTCATTCTGTGTACAAAATTGGTTTCTTAAAAATGAAAGGAAATTGTTGAGCGGCCAGCTCAGAATCCCAATCTTATTCCCAGTAAACACCCGTAGGATGATCTGGTACGACGGATAGGAAAAGTATACACAACGATATATGGTTTGAAGGACGAATAGCAAGCCATTATTATAAAGACCCTTTAGAAATTGGTTCAAAGTATGCCTCAACGCCTTGCCCGTGTCAAGCAAAGAAAAACCGGCTTACTTAATTAATAAATAGCAGCCTTAATAAAGCTAATTGCTGTGTTTCGATAACATAATGTAAATATGCTAGATTTATAAAGGATTATAGGATTTTGGGTTAAACTTTATGTTTATTATTGATGTTGTACTCCGTATACAATCTGCAATTGCATTAGTTTAATGCAATTTATATCCTTTGTTCTCTTTGCTCGATCTGCGTTATCTTCTAGCAACCTTCATTTAATTAATGTTTCTGTGATGCTTTCAGGCGCATAAGATACTTTATCCCTTAATGCAGAACTTTCATGGGCACTCCTTATTTCATGACAGAGGATTTTGCCATATTAATTTAGTTATCTAAGTTTTAGCGATGGGAATTAAATCTTTAGTGGAGCTATAGTAACCAAAACGTGGCATTTCATCCTTTTTTACACTCGTTTTTCTTGACCAGAATTATTTGACAATTCATTTTGATATCTCCTCGGTTTAATGTCTGATTTTGTCCATGTAGCTACCAGCTGTAAAGTACCCAGCTTAAAAATTTTCCATTATTTCGTCTTCCATGTGGCGATTATCAAGTTAAGAGAGCCGCTTAACTGCACCGCCTCGACTTCTTACCTAGTCATGAAAATTTAACATCAATTAAATTCAAAAGACAAAGACCAAACCTAACCCTCGAGGAGATCCTACGCTGGAAAAGACGATTTAATTTTGGGAGCCAATTCCATAACGGAAGAGCTTTAATTGCAAATTCAATTAAAAACCTTCTTATCATCGAGAGGTCTCCGTCTACGAAAGGGGGCACCAGATGAAGAGCGACTGCTATAAAAGCACCTATCATCGGATCGAAAAGCTCAAGTTGCCTTTGCGCATTCATGAATCTTCAGAGCTTTTAAGCAACAATTGGCATTCGTATTCTGCTTGTTTTCATCATCATTTATTGGAATTTGTTTCGACAGAAATTTACTCCGCATGCTTAATTAGACAAAGGTTTAGACAACTTTTCTTTGCTTTGCCAATTTACTTGTTATTCTGAGCTACCTGTAGGCTGTTGAGCCTCCTGGTTGCTAGGGAACATTCGTTGTGAAGAGATTACCAGAGATTCATACATGATCTCCTCTTCCTAATTCATTCGATAATCTTGAAGTATTATTCGCAATAAATGTTTTCTCCTAATATTTATAACAAACTTTGGTCATGTTGTCTTTATTGGCTCCAAGATAATCGCGTATAATCTCAGAATTTCTCCTTAATCATGTGCAGCGTTCAAGACTACATTCTTAATTGCACTTCTAAGTTTATAAGTATAAGTTTCCATTGTTGAAACCTAAAATGAAATTTTATTTTTAATACAACGCTGTTAATCATAATGTTCACGGCTTCGAAGTCTAGTCAACTTCCATTTCGTTCTTCACTGGAATATTAAATAGCGTGATTCGCGCCATCTCCTTTGTCTCGAACTGCAAATTGCAAAATGAAATTTCCACTCTTTAAGCTCAGAATCATTTAGCGTTGCATCATGAAAGATAAGCCGTTCGTGCAAATTTTTTTAAGTAATGAAGATCTAACTACTGGTTGAAACTGACTTTTTTGACTCTCTCTTTTTAACTTTCATGTCAAAGTATCCAATTTCATAAAAATGCCTTTCAAATAAACTCCACAGTGGAAAAGCATTCCAGTTGCGATTCTTTACTTTTGGGATCATTGAAACCGGGAATGTCTGTGTCTCTGGAAACAGTTTTCTAAATGAAACACATGTATGAGTGGCCGAAATAAACCATTGGTATATAATAATATTCAAGTTATAAATACGGAGAGGAAGAGAAGAAGAAAAAATATCCACCCTTTTTAGGCCAATATCAATTCATCCCGTTGTCTCAAGTAGCATCTGGGGAGAAGGTCTCAAGTTCTTAAAGGAAGTGGGGCATAAAATCACCCTTGTTACAAGAAAAACTCGAGCTCCTTCATTTCTTAACCAGCGGATCAGCATCGCAATTCAGAGGGAAAACTTGGCTTCAGTTTTGGGCATGATCAAGAAATCTACAGATCCAAAGAACTACTACAGTATTATAGTATGCTTCTACAATATATGCCCTATCGTAATGAAAGTGATCTGAAAGAGGATTTTGACATGCACGAGCTGCTTTCCTTGCTCACGAAGAACAGTTACGTATTTTATTCTCTTCGTGAATTTTTAACATGTATGGGAATGTGCAATTCATTTACTAAATACATTTCCGATTTTCCAATTTTCTACAATAATTTTTTTATAAAATGCATATACGAATTATAATTATTGATCCACAGTGATGGACAAGCCCTTGATGAAGTCTTTTTATTATCATCCTAAAATTTGCAAATTATAGTGCAAAGAAATCAGGATAAAGACTAGTAAGTGCCTGTTGACTGCTTATGCGCTGATGCTGATATTGAACCCCACTGATGGATTTGTCTGAATATGGAACCCGTATCTATTAATGAAGTGGTCGTGGTCAGTACTGCTTAAGCCATCAAGAATATCATGAAGGAGTTCACAAAGTTAAACATGACATTTGTGATTGGTTTGATTTGGTTAGTTGGTACTAACGTCCCTTTCAACTATATGGTCATATCAGGATGTCGTTATAGGGGCCGCAAATTTTGCCTTGCAAGGGTTCTTTAACGTGCAGCCGGCAAACGACTACACGAGACCAACGGTTTTACTTCCCTTCCGAAGAAGTGCGTGATCTCAGGATTCCCCCCCCCCTAAAAAATCCTCGTCGTCCTCGGGCATCAGAGGCGATCACGCAACCACTGAGCCACCGAGGGCGATGACATTTGAGATCTCCTGTCCTTGCATTCAATCGACTCATAGATACGAATATTCTTGCTAAATTGGCATCAACGATACGTTCTCTTTGAAAGTCTGAGAGGCCATTCATTTTTTCAGCTCTTGTTCTAAGTTATTGTGCGCAATGTTTACAGCCAATCTTCCTATAAGGACACAATTTAGGACACCCGTATTGTGCCATTCTACAATACTGACACGCAATTTGTAAAGAACAAAGGCAGTTTCAACAACTGACAGTTGTAACTTCTACTATGTACGTGTAGAAAATACGTATACCCCTCAATCTATAATATTGGTGTTCATATTGTATTGTTAATTTTATGGAAATCGAACATTTAATATTATGAATATAAATATTGATTTCAAAGTATTATCTAATTAATGTTTCAAGTGATATGGATTTTAGGATTAAGCTTATAAATTTTAGTTTCATTTAATTTTCTATAAAAATTAATTACATATATATATATTAATTGGAATTGTTCAATATTTGTATTTCCTTCAAACATTCATTTTCACCCGATGTTTGCAAAGGGCTCAAAGAAGAATTTAATTTTCCGTCTGAATAATAATTATTATAATTATAGATACTGGATTTTCTAATGTAATTATAAGTGTAATAGCAAAAGCTACAAAAATAATTAATTTTATAAGTTTAAATATAATATTAACATTTAAGTTCTCAGGAAGAAAATCACTTATTCGCCAGTTTCGTGACGATTAGCTTACTCGAATTTGGGAAGAAAAGAATTTGTCGTTCTTATCTCAAGGAGACAAGTGATGAAAGAATTAAAATCCTTAGACCTAGATCGTCCGATATTAACCCAATTAGGAGACCACTACTCGATTCGCATTAATTACATGAGAACTTCTAAAGGATTAGAAATAGCTCGTATATATCAGACATAGGGATAATACTAAGCTTCATAATCAGCGTAGTCTTGTATCAAGTAGCATACTGTTATGTCATAGGAACAGCTTTTCGTTCACGTTTTTCTTCTTACAGTATTGCAAATATTTAAGAAATTAAATATTACAAGCAATATCATGATGACAAAATTTAAAGACTCTACGTAAAAGCTTTTGCCTGTTCAATATACGAATTACAGCTAGAAAGCAACAATTTTCTTTATAAGTCGGGAACTATGAAAGAAGGGAACGATATAAAAAAACATCTTTCATTATAACATGCAGATTTTGAAAGAATGGTACCAAGATCATGGTTAGACTTTAAACGAGGCCAACGAAATTAAATGTTTGATGAAACTGTAGAATCTACTACCTGAATTCAGGTTTCTGGTTTGATTCCAGGTCGCGGAATTTTTCATTTCACATATTAATAAAGTAATTCCTAAGCAATTCTCAAAAAATTATTTAGAGAAAAGAACTGTTGCTAATTATAGGGATCTTTGTGACCGGATTACTGAACAGCCATCTGGTCGTCGGCCTGTTACTTTCTTTTATTGCGTCTTCAGGAAGCCTTCTATTATGTCATACGGACAGCTTTTGTTTCAACTTTATCCTTTGAAAATTATTTGAAACGTTTATGACTTCTCTACCTTAACAAGCATTATCAAGATGGCAAAGTTTAAGGAATTAAGTAAAGATCTAAGGGATTTACACTCATCTTGCCCACTTTATTGCTCAATGTTAATCAACTAGAAGACAAGAGGGCTACACAGATATAGAAGTGAAACGACGTACTTCATTTGCACCTTTCTTTTAGATGTGTTTCCATATAACTGTATAGCTGATTGGATTCATCATATTCCATCACAATTAAAAGTATTGACTGCAACCAGACACGTCGCATAAACAACGTAATTGCTCAGTTTCTACAGTAAACAACAATCTCTTGTATCCCCATCGGAATGCACACAATTTATAAATAGCTAAATTTAAAATGACTTTCGACTTCAGCTGCTTTATATTATTTTACTCACTGATACTTCTGCCCTAAATTGTTGGGGGGGGGGGGTATATTTTTAGAAAAATCTTAAAAACTAACTTATACTTGAGAGGAAGTTCAGTTTCAAATCTGATGGAAGAAGTTAGAAAGAATTTATAGCTTATAATAATCTTTCCCATTAGATATTTTTCAATACGACCATTTACGGATAAAATGCTTGGTCGTTTTCTACTAGTCATCCAAGTTTCGATAGATCATTCCTTTTTTCGAGAGTTTCGTAAACGTATTGTAAACATTTCCTATGGTGCTGGTTCTTCTATAACGCTTTTATTACCGAAGACAAGAGATTCAACTTGATTCTACGATAATATTTTGCCTTCCCTCAATCTTTATATATTTCCTCTTTGGTTGTTTCGGCGATAAGAAAGGGGGGGGGGGGCAATCGCCTCAAAAGTTCTCGAAAGAAGCAGTAAAGCAAGTGGCGCAACATTTAGCCCGGGTTGAACGAGTGAGAGAGAGAGGTTGAACTTTAATTCGTTCGTTTTAGTATTGAAATAACGCCAGCGAGCATTTGGAAGAGGCTATTAAAGTCAAGGCAGAAAAGACAACAAAGAAGAGTCTAAGTTCAAGAAAACAACAAATGAAAAGAGCAACTTTAGCGACGACCTTTTCGCCGAGTAGGGCGGACGGGCGGCGGGCGGGCGGGAGGCGGCGGCGGCGGCGGTGGCAGCGGCGACGGGGGGTTGCCTGCCGTGCGGCGAGCGCACGAAACCGTAACAGCGTTTTCATTTGCGCAGAGCTTTTTAATTAGATAAACACAAGTTTTGGGCTTCTCGAAATAATCCTAGGGAGCACGTCGTACATCATTGTGGGCATCAGCACACTTAAAATGGCTGATCTCCGCTTCCTTTCTTTTCTTAATTAGGAAAATAACATTCCATCAAAAATTCCAGGTTGAACGTAAACAACATCGTTCTTCAGTTTGTGATTACTAAATGAAATGTGTTATACTGTGTGCAAATGTAGATAAGAAAAATGGAATGAAAGCAAATTATATTAATTAAAGGAAATAATAATAAATTGAACAACACTGCATTCATAGGTGCAACGTGATAAGAAAGTCGATAACAATTAAGAAACTAGGAAGCTAAATTTTTCTGACTCATTTCAAGAACTCAAACATCGACCAAAACAACTCGGAAATCACAGTGCGTAGGTAGATATTCTCAACAATAAGTTTATGTTAACGTAGAAATTAACTCCATTTGAAAAGTGAATTTAATGCTAATGGCGATACGTCAAGGGCGATTATTGACGCAAATAACTTTAACTTATGCTGAAAGTTACATAATATTTAAAATGATTCCAACAATAACTTCGAAGTCCGCAATATTCTATTGTATACTCGTCATCTTTTTTCTTTTCCAACAGTTATCCTTCTACTCCACCGTACATTCGACATGAACACGTACTCCACTTTTATCTATAATGAGAGCATTAACGCTACAGACATCCATAACCCACAAGGTATTGACCAACTTTTTACGATTTCGAATGCGAATAATATTACTTTAAAAATTTAACAAAAATTCATACTCACGAATGAAATGCTAAAAATTCGGTCGTAGCTTTAAATGCAATTAAGCTACGGCGTTGCCATCTGTCGAATGAAATAGGAAAGTTTTAGGCAGTTCGTCGTGGAATATTGATCAGCAAATAACCATTAAATGAATTAACTTGTATACATTAAACGGCATTATGTCTGACTTTCCCTGATAATTTGTTAAAGGTGTGTTTAAAACTGGCAAAAAGTTTTCAAACCAAATCTAGAATGGGTTGTCGAATGTTTTTTTTATTTGTTTTTTTTTTTTTACAAGAATGTGGGCTATGAACTTCTTCATTAATTCATATTTATAGGCTAATTTTTTTTTCATTTTAAAAAGTGAAAAGTTAAAAGTCTTTGAAATTGAAGAATTCGGCCCAAGGTTCTCTGGAAGAGTATAAAATTTTCACCTTAGAAATTCCGTCAACTCACCTTTGTTAGAATCGACTCCTTATGAATAAGTGAGGTACAAGTTACACAAGTCAACGATGAAAAAAAATTTTTGAATGAATTTGCTTTATTCTTGTGGTTTTTAGTGTGCTGAATCTGAATCTGCCTTTATATTTTTCATATCACGTCACATTTCAAAGTTAAGCGTGGTTCCCACATGCGTAAAAACAACGGCAGAAACCACAAAGCAGAAAAATTTTATGACGTCAGTTCCTGGTTTCGTCTCTTCTGCCCGACTGAAAATTTCTGCTTTTTGGAGTTGGGTTGAGTTCAACTTTTGTGGCAGAAGCAGGGCCGAAACTGTTGCTCAGCCAATAGAAAACGGCCTCTGCAATGACGTCACAGTTACGTCCTCTCTATCTTTCATAAAATAAAAATGTGTTGGACGCTCAGCTCACAAAAGTGAAAAGGTCGAGAAAGAACTTGATGAAACGCTAATAGATGAGGTGTGAATTATAAATATATTAATACAATTGAATTAATCAAAGTAAATTGAATAAACAACATTTGAATACAAAAATTCGATATGATGATTGATAAGGAATCACCTATGTGCAGTCGAAGACGGCCCTTAAGATCGATCGAGTGCATTTGTGTTGGGCAAGAATTACAACAATGGATAGCGCTGGGGTAGCACACTTCTGCTGTCTCATCCTTTTGAGTTTCTGCCATGTGGGACACCTCCAGGAGCAGAAAGTAAAAAGGCAGAAAATAATACTTCCTGGTTTCTGCTCTCTTGTTTTCTGCTAGTGGGAACCACGCTTTATGCACATAAAATCAGCAATGTTAAGTAATGGGTGTGAAAAGAAGCAGCTGCACTGTTAGAGTATACCTAATTTTGAACCACAAAGTAATTTATCAGACCCCAAACATGAATAATTTAAAATGCTTCATTGAAAAACAACAAATCTGTAGGCGATAGAAAAAACTGAGGCCAGATACGGATTCAGCACAAAAAAGCATAAAAATCGGCTCTCAACGTTAAAAAAAGTTTTTAAAAAAGCTATTTTTTTGTTGGCCTGTGATATAATTGCAATGAAATGTGCAAGAAGTTGATATTCAGTAAGCGAGTAAATTATATAGCAAAATTTTTTACTTAAGACTATTCAAACCTATTATACCTTCGTGAAAGCGAAGAACTGAAGCGACGTAAAAAGGAGAGAAAAGCAAAAGAACAGTGAGCGTAAAACTAGGAAAAAAAATTGACGGGTGGCTAGATATCTCATATTTATCTTTTAAAAATAACAGTGAAATGTTAGCTTTCCATCTTTTAATCAGATGACAGTTCTTTCGCCCTCCCCGAAGCCAGGTAAACATGAGATAGAAAAGTAAGAAGCAGCCACAAATGTTTTTATTTATCAGTTAACTTCGACGTTGATTGAATTGCCGTTCTCTCCTTTCATGTTATTATATTGCCTTTGTAAGAGGACACGAAGAAAATCAACTAATTGTTCTTTTCATCCTGTAACTAAATTTTCCGTAGATTAGATGTTGTCGGATGTCGGCTTTGACCAGCTAAAGTGGGCTAATTGGCTTTTAAGCAGGTACTTGTGTAACGGAAACGCAGACGGCGGCGATGTCCCATTGGAACGATGCTGTGAATAGAATTAGAATCATTTCAAAGGAGAAGCTTTTGTCTCATTACTAGGACAGCGAGAGCACCCTGCCGACAACGCATCTAAATTGCTCACAATTGACTGCCAATCTTATTTTGAAACCGCTATAAATGGTATAAGATGCAAACACATTAAGGAAGTGAAGTCTGAAGAAGATAAAAGATAGTTTTGATTGATTCAAAATGTGGTTTATTTTATCTTCTTCAGACTAACAAATTTATTTGATTAACATATCAAGGGCTGCGATTGTACAGAATTCTTTTATCGCAAAGTGATGCTGCTGTGCAATACATGATTGCATTTGGTGGAGTTTCTAGTCAGTGGCCTCTTTTTCACAAGATACCGG
The DNA here is from genome assembly GCA_023313115.1 of Rhysida immarginata. Lineage (NCBI taxonomy): Eukaryota > Metazoa > Arthropoda > Chilopoda > Scolopendromorpha > Scolopendridae > Rhysida > Rhysida immarginata. The sequence continues at coordinate 1,188,397 of JAHWFO010113396.1, read as the reverse complement.
TTTCTTCGATTAGATAAAAAAGGAAAACAAAAGTGGTGTATATTTTATAATCACACTTTATATTTATTTATGCCATTTATGTCTATTATTTTATAAGTGCTTATTTGTCTATTGTAGATTTGGTTAATTGTATTTCTAATTATACAATGCGTCTAATGTTATTTTTTCTTGCCCATAGGGATTTAACATGTCGGTCTTTTGACCATACCAATCCCTATTGGGCATTACTGTATTCTCATTTAATTAAATAAATTAAATAAATAAATAAATAAATAAATAAATAAATAAATAAAAATTTGAAATTAGATGTAAATATATTAAATAAGTGAAGACAAAATAGTGCAAATAAAATTATATTTCCAATTTTTCTAGAGGCTTGCAACACCTGAGATTACATTTGGCAGGCAGCGGGGCTGTGAATATTTTATTTTTTTCATATTTTTTTGTTTTTTAAAAGTCTCAAGAAAACTTTGGTGCCCTGGAGTTTACTTACCTCCAAAGGAATGTCAATCCAAGGAAGTCTTTCTAAAAAATTTTCCACATGATATGAATCTGTCATCCTCAGCGTCAAAAGAAGGCACGCTTCATACTCCAATGCTCTAACAAGATCGAAAAGTAGCTACAAATCTTATTCGAAAGAAAAAGGCATCTTCAAAAATTTTTAGAGTGCGAGATTAACGGCAATATTTTCTTTCTGGCAAGATTTTTAAAAGATACAGAATCAAATGTTGTCTGTTTCGTGTCGACATATTTCATTCTACTAAAAAAGGGAAGACGTCGATAGTAGAATTGTAGATGTGTTATGGACAGACAAAAACGAATTCTGCACCGGACTTAAAAATCTAAATTCTATAACCTTACATTTATGAAACAGTAAAAACTAAGTATTAACAATTGTTGATTTGGCTATAAGGATGATAAATCTAAAATTTTTTATAAATTTGGTTTTGAGTTGAATCCACTTTTCTTCCTAAGATTGGTTCAAACCAGGTTTGGTTCAAAAGGTTACTACAACTCGTTGAAGAATCGAGGACTATATGGACTCTTTTTGCTTAAAAGCACCCAAAAAGTTGGTTTCGAATTGAACTCAATTTTCCTCCTGAAGTCTTTGGTTTGATGCAAAAGGGTGCTTCAACTCGATAAAGATGGATGAAAGAGCGCTCAGTAATAATGGTATTACTCTAATTTCTCTGGTTCATTTCTTATTATCAGTTTTAGCTCAGAAGTTAATATCAGTAGTAGATTATGTTTGTTTAAAGACGTAAATCAGAAGTCAAAAGTCTGTTACCCCCTTCCTATCTTGTATACCAATGTAGTTATGCAAATTCCAATACAGGGAATGAATAGGAACTTGAAGGTGCTCTATCTGATGGAGCACCTTTCATCATCTCAAATATGCAAATTAGGACACATCCAAATTCTATCTTGAAAACCGTAAGAGATACACAAAAAATTCCAATTGCACATTTGTTCAATAGCAAATTCCAAAACAAAAAAAGTTCACCAAAATCCGGTGAGCGGATCACCTACAATCCTCATTGCAAGCTCTGCGATATTAAACCCCTTGATTCCTGTCAAGATTGAAGCAAGGGATGAGTGGGCATAGGAGGAAACAAGAGCAACAGAGTCCAAAGAACCTGGGTTAAAGACTCGGAAGTAACCACCGAGTGTTTTTTTTTCTTCTGAATACCATTTGCCAAAGAGAAGGAGGAGACGATGGATTCCACTATTTCCACAAAGTCTTTGTGGAAATAGTGGAATCCATCGTCTCCGCTTTCTCATCAAGATATCCACAGATCGGCAAGGTCAGTCTTGTTCTTATTTATATTATTTATATTATAAGTACTCTGTTAACCATTTGCCAAGCATGCAAATTATTTCATGCACCATCCTAGTCCTGTTCTGGTAAATTGTGCAATTTACCATAAAGTCACCAGTTTCCTGTGTAATTGGTCTAAAAAGGCATGTTGAAGCTGAGAAAAAATCAGACCAAAGCAAGATGACACAGTACACTAACCAGGAAATGATCAACATCGTCCTCTGCTTTGGTGAGGCGAGGCAAAATTATCAAACAACAATCAGGCATCGTTGACATGTCGTGCGGAATTATGCTATGGTGCAAGTGGACATCATATTGATCAATCTGGATTGATGGAAAGACTTACTTTCTATCAGATGACTGTTTGTAAGCAACAAACAGTAGAAGAGCCTATTGTTCTGTTGCAGAGCTTGCAATGAGGACTTTGTGGGTTTCATCGGATTTTGGTGAACTTTTTTGTTTTGTTTGTTTGGAATTTGGTGTTGAACAAATGTGCAATTAGAATTTTTTGTATATGTCTTACGGTTTTTGAGATAGAATTTGGATGTGTCCTAATTTGCATATTTGAGATGATGAAAGGTGCTCCATCAGATAGAGCACCCTCAAGTTCTTATTCATTCCCTGTATGGAAATATGCGTAACTACATTGGCATCCAAGATAGGAAGGAGGGGTAACAGACTTTTGACTCATCCTGCATATTCTGATGCAAAATGCTAAAAGCAGTTACCCAGTTCGAATGTCTTTATACTGCTCGGACATTTGGGTATCAAGTGATTCTTAGAAGTCTATAAACACGTTTGTAGCACCTTAGTCGTTCGGTGTCCGTAGTAGCTCAATTCTCGTAATCCCTGGATCTAGACTAAGTTACGGAATTTTCTCTTCTCTTTTCTATACCTTATGTATTAAATTATTGAAGCATATTCTTCAGTTTATTAATTTCTTCTTTAAATAAAAAGATATTAGTATGCATGCCGGTTTTTGTTCTCACAAAGAGCAAAATTACGAGACAGTTTCCATCTTTTTTTCCCTTAATCCATGCAAATTTTTTTATTTCCATATAAAGCAAATTGTCCGGTTGAGCCAGCTCTGGTTGCATCATTCTAATCTCGCCGTTTGTACAGCATCGTTTACGTGCGAGCCAAGACTCTTTCGTTTGAAAATCGTCGAATTTTTCTCGAAAACTAGCAACATATGGCCATTTGAATGCAATGCAAACTGAAGTTATTCTCGCAGCTTCAGTTACCGTTTTTTTGCCTTAAATTTGTCGAGTCATTGAAGAGAAGAATGCTTTGTGAGCAAGAATTTCTCCTAAAAAGAAAAGAATAAGTTGCACACTCATCTAAGCCCAAAAAAAAAAAAAAAAAGAATTCGGAGAAACAGGAATCCGAAACTGTTAAATTAAAAGAGGGAAATGGATAACGCGCGGGAGTATTAAACATCGAATGGGAAAGAAGAAGAGTGGGAAAAAATGGGATGGAGACACTAAAGGAACGATAGAAGGAGAGGTGGTCGCAGGAAGGATAGGGAAAAGAAGAAAAAAAGAGAGAAAAAGAGATTCATCGGGTTGAGATTTCCACTAGGAATCTCTTTTCTAGAAAGCAAAGCGCGAAAACTATTCTTAGATTCTTAGATGAAGAGGTTGGGACTAAGGTAGAGGGAGGAAGGAACCTCATCACTCTTTTCCACAGTCGCGTCTGAAGGGGTCGGGGAGTTGACGACAATTTCTGTGCGAAACGGAAGCGGTCCAAAAGAGAGCGGATTTCCCATCATCCCCCCCCCCTCCCTTCTCCATCCACTCTCTCTCTCTTTGCCTCCTTCCCTACCCTTTCACACACACTTCTGTCTCCCACTTTTCGAGACTCCTTTTGTCGCATCGTGTTGCCTAGCGACGGGGGCGCTAGGGGCAGAGCGTCTGTGGACGAGATTATGCAGACGAACGTCATGGATTAAATTTGACGCGCGTGATTTTCCTGTCGATGCCGATCAACGGTTCGATGACCGACTTCCGCCTCAACTGTCCGAGGTGGGCGAGGGAATAAGTTGACGCACCCGAACGACGTCTTCGGGGGGAATGTCTTGGCGGAAACGTCGGGTCGGTTTCTTGGCACGCGCTCTCTTGGCGACACTTCCTCGCTCCGCTCCGATTGCCAATATTCTATAACGGAATTAAATTCTTGCATTCAAAATTTCCATTAGAGCTTTATTTAAATTCATAGATGAGACCATGAAACTACAGAGCTTTTAAGAGAATTCATCCCTCCAATTTTAAATTCATTCTGTAAAACTAGCTAATTCGACAGTTGATGGAAAAACAATAAGCGCGTTCATCTTTCACTCTTTGCTTTCTTCGTCCTTTCTAATTGAATAACATTATAAATAGCAAATAAGTCTTTAACGTTCCATTTGAAAAGACATTAACGCGAACAAGGCAAATGTAGCTGTCCAAATAGTAAGAACTCAACTCTAAAGTTTTATCAAGGGCTTTAGAATATATAAAGTAAATTTAAGAAAATTTTCTTAATCCCAATAATTGGAACTGATTTAAATAAGATGAAAAGCGAAAGTAAAAATTACGCTACCTAGATTCGAACCAGGGACCACTAGTATCTAGATTGTATCTACCTAAATGGTACAGCAATACTGTATCCAAGTGTCCTAAAGACTATTAAAGTGTCTACGTGGAAACCCAGTGTTAAGGCAGGTAACCGGCTCGCAGGTCGGAAATTTCCCTGTCTAAACCATCAATGAAAACTCACAATAATGTAATAGATGAATACTGGAGCTATGATATTCAATTACATATTACTTTATTGTGAGTTTTCATCAGCAAAGCTCCAGTATTCGAAGTCAACCCTCCTGTAACACGACTCATTCGTACCGCGTTATATGAAAACCGCATTATAAGGAAATCGGCACTAATACGTAAAGTCAGGTTAATTCGTACCACTCTTATAAAAATCTCAGTTTTAGTAAAGAAAAATCAAATTAATTCGTAATGCGTTATATGCACACCGTATACCCATTATACAGGACGAGTCAAAAGTCCGTACCCCACCCCCATACAATTCAAACATGTGGAGATACAACAAATCTGTTGCAGGGAACATACGAGGAAGTTAGTTAGGGGCTAAACAATGGTGGTGTCAAATTTGACCTTTGATCTTGAATTTTGCACCTTGTAACTTTGTAACCGTTACAGGTACAGAAAAATTTCCAATTGTACAGTTGTAGAGATCAAAACGTTGATTTTAACAAAAAAAAAAGATTTATTTATTTATTTATTTACCGTATGACATAGAAATGAACACATGAACAAGATAACAAAAAAAAGATATATGTACATTATTATAGCTTATAGTCTTATATTGAGGGTATCAATCCAGCTGGTAACGGGCTTGTTGGCTAGATTGATGGTGGTAAGCCCTCCTTGGATTGAGTAAATGGGACATGTTTCGGCTAAATGGATTTGCAGTTTGGAGTTCACCACAAAGACAGTGAGGAGATTGACTCATGCCCCACTTATGCAACATGTAGGCGCAACGTCCATGGGAAGTTCTGAAGCGGTTGATCTGAGTTCAATACTGGGGAGGAATCTCAAATTCTGGAAGTTTCTGGGTTGGGTTGGAAACTAGAATTTTGTTTGGCACCTGTCAGTTTATTTTTCTTCAATTGCTTTGTCTTCCTCTTGAGCATTGTGTCCAGAAAAGGGGTGTCGGGATTTGAGGCGGGGAACAGGAAGGTGTATGATGTCTTCATAAATGGGCAAAGCAGTGTTGTTTAGTATCTTCTCATACTCTCATTTGGTGAGAGACTCTCTCCTCAGGTGAGGAGGTGGAATGTTAGCTAGTACAGAAAGCCAGGGGAGGAGGGCTAGACTTGAGAGTGCCAGTGATAGTTCTCAAGGTGTTGTTGAGTTGAGTATCTATCAAGTTAGTGTGGGAACTATCTTGCCACATAGGCGCACAGTACTCAGCAGTTGAGAATACTAAAGCTAGGGATGCAGTTCTCAGTGTGTCAGCATTGCAGCCCCAGGTGGTGCCAGACAAATTGTTGATTAGGTTGTTACGAGAAGCAATCTTTGCTTTTGTTTTGGTTAAGTGTGATCAATATGTGGAAAAACAATTGCGGATTGAAGTCATGTTTGAGTTGTTTATTACAAAACTGTATTCTTAATTCTTTGTTGTTATTGAGGTGAAAGGATGAGGCGATGGACTTGGTAGGATTGGGTTTGAGACCCCATCTAGCGAAATATTTTTCCAAGGTGTGAGGATCTTTGTTTAGGGCTTTCAAGAGTGGTAAAGTTTTCGTTTTGGGTTGCAGGTCACTGATAAAGATGTTGAAGGGTATTGGGGAGAGTACGGGTCCTTGAGATACGCCATTCTCCCCGATCAAGAATTAAGAATACAGTTTTGTAATAAATAACTCAAAAAAGAGATTAAAATAAACACAAGATTAAACATAGTATAAAAAACCGACTTTGATGAAACTTTCACTATCGTCTAGCTAACACCAGTCCATATCTTGAAAACTACTGAACCGATTTTGATGAAACTTGAACTGTTCTCTAAGTTGAAAGATACTTAATCCAATAAAAAAAGAATTATTGCAATTCGATTTCTAGTTTCTGAGAAATACGTGGAAAACCATACATACATACGCACACTTATGAAATTTGGCACACCTGTTTAGAAGTCCGCATAGATTAACATAAACGAATATTGTGTATTTCCAACAATATTACATACATACGAGTCGTATTAATAACCTCATTTTTTTTGAAGTGGGTTAATAAAAATAAATCCATTACAACAACATGAAATTTCAGTGCTCAAGCAGTGGTGAATTATGGAATGGCATCTTGGTGGGACCCCTTTTATACAACGGTTGCTTTACGGAAGTAAGGTACACAGAAATGATTTGGAATCTTATTGTTCACGATAGGAAGAACCATTACACAAATCTCGAGTCCTATGAAACGTAGATGTAGGAATTGGCGTCACAGCACAAAACTATAGAACCCTCATAAGCAGAGACAATCTTACAGGCAAATGGAGGATCGATCATTATATGGGAGACGCTTTCCTGACAACACTTAGGTCCTTCCATATACAGGATGATTCTGAAAAAGTGTGTATAACTGTAAGCAATGACAGAGGTGACCAGAATGAACATTTTCTTTTAATACAAAGTGGGCCCGAATTTGAACGCTAATTGAGATATGAACAGAAATAAAAATGCCGCCACCAAGATCAACAAGTTAATAACTCAGGCTCTGCAACGCCTAGATTAATGAATTTTGGAAGAATAATACGGTACATAAAATTCTGTATACCCTTAAAATTTAATCGAATTCCAACGAGTAGTTTCTGAGTTACGCACTCAAAATCGTAACACGTGCTGGTTAGTACTCGCATGTGAGCACTGTTAATATTATTGAATGCTCAATAATTCGATCAATAATAGGGATTAGAGGGGACGGGGGCAAAACATTATTAAATAGTGTTCCTAATACTGCACGTTGGCCATTTGGTATATGTCGTGTAGCATTATTTTATATTAAATAAATTTTCTGTGTAGCTTAAATATCTCATGAAACTTACTTTTGGATCCTTTGGACCTTAGATCTAAAAATGTTGCTACATGTTGATTAAAAATATTATTTACAACTGTCTATTTATTTAGACCATATGTCTTTTAAGATAGATGTTCTGAAATCAAAACACATCGGAGGGTTCATTACGTTTTCTAATAAGCTATAAGCGACATGTAAAATTATATTTCACACAAAAATAAGTCTGCGGAATCTACTGTCCCTACGGAGGTTCTCTCAGAAATGAAAAGAATCGATAAACTTTTAAAGCAAAATTTATAACTTTAAAAAAATGCTATTTAAAATATGAAAACAGCAATCATAGCAGTCGAGCAAAAAAAATCTTCAATTAGATGACTGCTAAGGAAGTACAGTATATATACAGCCGGCAAGAGCGTTTGTTGCTCAAAGTTTGGGTCTCTGGTGAGTGCTTTTAGGTTATGAAGTGCATTGAGGCGGAGACCTGTTGAAGGTGATGATTACCTTGTGAAAAGGAAATTGTCACTGTAAAGTGGCTTCCAAACACATTGCCACCAAACGGGTCTTAAGAGATTGTGTATACATTTGCGCTGGCTGTATTCGTGGGAGCTTTAAGTGTCATAAAATGTTCGAGCACCATTTTGAAAGCGACTCATTGTTGGGGATGAGAAATGGCGCCTTTATCACACTGCCAGGAGTCGACCAAAAGTGAGTGCAGTATAAAGAGGAAGAGCTCTTCATATAACGAAGAAAATATAAATATTGGCAAAATCCACGACATTTAAAAAAGGTAAATAAAACCAGGCTAAAATGTGGGAGAAAAAATACAAGTAAAATTTGGAGAATTTTAAATTAATACGAGGGTTGGGGCATAAGTCATGGCAACTATTTTTTTGTGAGAATTCGACCGTGAGTGGAAAATGTGAAATATATAGATGAAAGAACAAGGAATGGAGGAAAGGTATGGACATTTAACAACACGGAAATATTTTGCTCTTCATATTTATTAAGGTAGTTGATATAACGTTACAACTTTCATGTTCCAGAATCATTACGGCACACATATCCATTCTAAAGGGCCTCAAACGTCCCCTGAACGTTCATAGCACGCTGCCAACGATATGACAGGCGCCCATATCATCTGCTTCACCATTTCTCTCACCATGTGGAAATCTGGTCATCTCCTGTTGCACAATACGCGTATTTGCAATGTCCATTCGTGTCCGAAGCCGTCTACCACGTAATGGTTCCTTACCGTCCGTATAAGGTCAAAATCACATGGAGAAAAGTCCGGAGAGTATAGTGGGTGCTCCAATTCTTACCAAAGCCAGTGGAGACCGGCTATATTGATATACGAGCGTTGTTCAACTCGGGTTACATCCATCCTGTACGGCGGTTGATTTAACATTGTTCTCAATGCAACAAAAGGAAATCACAGAGCCATCTGGTGTTGTGGAAATATACTATGAATGAACGGTTTCCTCGAGACATATGACATTTTGTGATATCATCCCTTAGCTATGAGAAAAAAAATAGTTGCTATGACTTATGCCCCAACCCTCGTATTATGTTAAGCACGCTCATGACTTGTTTAATAATCCAGTTATTTCTATTAGGTTGGTGCAAAATTAATGTCCGATTGCATTTTGTAGATGTAGGTGAGTCGGTATGCAAATTATTTCTCAATTAGTACAGCCGTGTGAAACATTTTAAAGCTGTAGTTCTTCTCTTTAGTCTGATGCTGAAAACTTGTTCAAGCGCCTTACGTTGTGATAAATTAAATCAATCTTGCAAATGCTGTCTACACAATAGATACTTATCATTTCATTGCATGAGTTTAAAATTGGCCGTAATGCTAATGAAGTACTCGAAATGTCATAAAAGCATGGGGTGACGAGACAACTTCCCAACGTACAACCCATAGATGGTTTGAAATATTATGTGGCAGCCATACCACCCTTGAAAATGAGGATGGGTAACGGCCTTCCATCGAAAGATGACGACAACTAATTGAAGACATTAATCGAAGCCGACCCCCGTAATTCCATACGAGAAGTTGCCGAAGAGCTCACAAGTAAACCATTCCACAGTTGTTCGCCATTCGAAGCATATTGGAAAGGCGAAAAAGTTCGATAAGAGGATGCCCAAGTTTGGTGAAGGATATGATGACTGTTTGGTGATCTGCAATCGGATTCATTCATCAACGTTTCTGAATCAGGTCATACGTTCAACAACTCGACTGCATGCACTAGAAACTTCAACAACTTGGAAGCCGTAGCCTGGTGGGCTTTCACTGAAACACAACTTCAGCGAAGTTAAGCTACATCAGGCACGGCTAGTCACTGGATGGGCGGCTCATCAGTGACTCAGGATCTTCACCCCCCCGGCTGCTGTGACCATCATACAGCAGTCGTTAATCCAGGTCCATCCAGAGACCCAACTCGTCGGCCTCAGGCCATATAGGCTCTGGATGGACGTATTGGATTAAAATGAAGTGAAAAAAAAACAAAAAAACTTCGACAAGCATTAGTGAATCTTGCTTCACGACGCTCGGCCGCACGTCACAATTGTCACCCGACAGAAGTTAAATGATCTTGGCTACGAAACTCTTGATCATTCAGCATACTCACCTGATCTTTCGCCAACTGACTACCGCTTTTTCAAGCACTCGATAAATTTCCTGCGTGGGAGATGCTTCAATAACCACGAGGATGCGAAAACTGCCTTCAACAACTTCGTTGCCTCATAAGTCCAGAATTCTACGCCACCGGAATAAATATGCTTGTGTCTCGTTGGCAAAAGTGTGTTGACTCTGTTGGATGTTACTTATATATTACTTCGATTAATAAAGTGTTATTTGAAACGAGTACAGTATTGCATTTTAAAGTAGTCACCACACATCGGCCATTAATTTTGCACCAATCTAATACATGAAAGACTAGCAAATATATTATTTTTCAATGTAATTACCTCCTTCTCAGTACATCACATCTACAAGTGGATAGAAATTCTGAATGAGCATATTTTAATGCAGTGAGCATTAATTTCCTCCCAAAGGGAACTTCGGGGTTTTTGTAAATAAATTAATTATGCATAAGGTTTTGCTGCTTCGACAGTTCATGCACATGGTACAAATTTATTGCAGAAAAATTAATATGGCTGCATTCTAGGGTGACTCATCCTGCAGACAAATTGAGGAGCCACATGAGCACAAAGTAGTGCCATTCGAACGTTATTAGAGGCAGTGCAGGTTGAGACCAGTTGATAACATCAAACAACAATAAGTTTGAACGAAGTATAAATATCTTTGAGCTATTTAACCCAAACTTTGATAAGGTAACAATAGATTAAGAGCTAGGTAAAGTTGAAGCTGTTTTTCGGAAATTATGAAATTGCATCGAATCCGTATAATCCACTGAGCAACACCTTTAAAAGACAATGTTTACCATGAGCATGAGATAAATCTCAATGTTTTTTCATCAAATCTTATGGAAGATGTAGATAAATTTACAGCAGATTTCTCGAAATTTAATGTTTGCATTTTGGATAGACAGTAAATATTTTGAAGATATCTTCAAGAAATAAAGCAGTTAGCATAGTTATCAAAAGAATTCTAGTAATATCAAAAGCGTTAACAGGTCCAGAAATAAAAGAAAAAATAACACATTAAATTGAAACGGTAATGAATGCCAGCCCAATATAATTTGATCGACAATTCGGTCATAGCACACTCGGTTAAAAAGTATTTTCTGTTATAACGTACAAATTGGATTTGTCCGGACTAATGTACCATTTGGACAATGCTATTTTTACTCGGTTGTAATGTACTTAACTCAGATATTATGTATAAATTTCATATAGAAAACTGCACTGAATAAAAAATAAAAAAAATTATGTATAAAAAATAGAGAATCAGAAGCAAAAATTAACAAAAAACATTATAAATGCCAAATCCGATAAATTCTTCCAAGAATGAGAGATATTTTTCATCATTTTTAGTGATAAAAAAATTCTCGGTTTTCACAGGTATTTTTACATTTGCCACTTGCTGGTTTACATTAGATAGCAAGATTTTCTCCGTACTTGATCTAACAGATAAAACGTTAACTTTAACGAGATCTAATATTAGAGCAAAAAACTCATCGCAATCCCAAAATAGAGTTTTCGTGTAGTTCTGAAATTTAATTATCCCCTGAAGCAGCGAACTTATAAATAGCTCGCTGTCTATAAGTTTTTTTATCATTGGAAACTGTATGGAGGGGAAAAAAACTTCCCAGAAACTTTCTAATGAACTTCAAATTAGGAAGACAGCCACTCAGGAGCAGATTAGCAAAAGTCGTTGGAGACAATGATGACGAGTCTGCCTTTTGTTTTTGCTGTCTGAGAAAGGTCGCAACAACTCCTAATGGCTACCCTGGCTCTGCCATTGGTTTATCTGCCGCTGCCCTGGCCGTGGTTGGTGATTTGAGAATGGCTGGCGGTGGCGGCGGTAGGATCGCCTTCCTCCTTTTGGCCTCGACGGACCCCAAGGGTTTATCGGTGGATCTCCCCTGTGCCTTCTCCTTCCGCTTCTGCCTCTGCCTTCTTCCTAATGAACTTTCATGTTGCCGTTGTCAACAAGTGAACTTATTTGCCGGCTCACCTTCTCCCCTCCTTCCATCTTATTGGCTTCCTTCATATTGCATATACTACTATAGGAATGTCCCTTCTTTTGAAAACTCTCACCTAACGGCAAAGTGAACAAATTAAGTTAGAAAAATGATAACCTCCGTCCTTTCTTCTCACTTTCTCTCCTTTTGTTTTCATCTTCATTCTCCGCCTTTAAGAATTTATAAGATAACATCCTATGACGATCAATCTCTGTCATGGAGACATTAGGGTTGAAAATTTATTTTACTTAATGAACCTTGCCATTATAAAGTTTCGTAAGGTTTAAAGACTTTTCTGACTTCATTGTAGAGATTTAAAAGGATCAAACGAAAAAATTTTCAATTAATTTTTCATCACTTACACTAGTTGAAAAGATAAAAATTGACGTTGAAGATATTTATAATATAAATAAATATTAGAATAATAAAATTTTTTAATTTTTTCATTTGAACAGGAATGCTTTTCGAATAGGTACCCTTTGTGTGGAATGCATTCTGATGCACTCAGACGACCTTTTTGGTGTTTAATTATGTTTTTCTATATCTTAAATGCATTCGAAGAGAATTCAAATATTCTTCAATATACAGGGATGTTGGACAATATAGTATGAACACTTGGAAAATAGACGAAAGCCTGTGTGTTAAGTTTGTCTGTAATACAGCTTAAATCCTTCGCGGAATAGATTCATACCACTTTTGAATAGCTTTAGTGAAATGGTGTATCATTACTCAACAGAAATTGCCAATTGCAGCAGACACTCTTCAGCGTAGATCGATGACATTGAAATCGGTTGATTTCCTAGTCAAGGAATATGTTGATGTTCATCTTGTACTCTTCAAACAAAAACAAAAGAAACATTGAAAAGAAATAACTTACATATAATGTTCAGTCACATTACAATGACTAGAGTGTGCTCCTTCGGCAGATTCTACAGACATCTGTGACCTTGCAGATTGTAGTGCATCCGAGAGTTGGTTTAGGTTCCTTGACATCCCAAAGAATTTTGATTGGATTCACATCCAGGGAATTTGGTGGCCAGGAAAGTATTCAAAGACAAATCTTGCTATATGGTATAGCCTCCGAAAAGCACGGTCAAAATATTTAAGTTATCTTAATATTTGTGATCATGTTATATTCCAAAATATCCAAAATATGCCATGAAAATATTCCCCAATTTGTAATCCCACCCTTTGCAGCCCAGATTTTTGCCAATACCTGTTTGCGAATGTTTGCTGTTTGAGGTTTGATGCGGAAAACGCCACCTTCCACCCTTACAGTTAGAAGCCGATACCTTTATCCTTTATCTCTTAAGAGTCTGAACGGGTCGTATGAGTCGAATGTCATAATACTTCATTATTCATCATTCAGGACTTACCTGGTGTCCCAAAAATGACTGATGGATTTTGAAAGAAAATCAATAAAAAAAAGACGGAATGCGATAGATATGTTTCGTTTGCAGCCTTATGTTTAGGAAATCAGGGAATTTTATCCCACCAAATTTCAAATTTAGTTAACATTTTCACCCACAGGTGGCGCTGAAAACTATGAAAAAATAAAAACCGGTATGAAAATGTTGCAAGGACTGTTGCAAAAAACCATTTTGGTAGAGCGGACTTGCAATCTCAACAGCACACGCTATCAGCTTGACGACGAACTATGGAATGGCGAGCTGAAATACTTCGTTTTAACTATACCTGTTACAGATCGCCTGCAGCGCCATCTCTTGGTAGAAATGTTAACTAAATTTGAAATTTGGTGGGATAAATTTCTCTGATTTCCTAAGCATAAGGCTGCAAAAGATACATATCTATCGCATTCCGTCTTTTTTTTATTGATTTTCAAAATCCATCAGTCATTTTTGGGACACCCTGTATACTTCCTTTACCAGGCGAATTTTCAGGTGGTCGCATGTTAACCGATTCTACATCGTACAATGAGCTGCCACTTTATTAGTTACATCTGTGTAGCAGCGTCTTGAATCTCCATTAGTCTTCAAAACCGCCTATATTCGTTTGGCCATGGATTCAACGAGATGCTGAAAACGTTCAACAGTGATGTTGACCCAAGCAGATATGAGGACTTCACGCAATTCCCGGAGGTTCATATGGAGGTATAGGCAAGAAGTGAATGGTTCTTTCCAGCTCATCTCAAAGATGTTCAATGGTAAATACTAAATAGAATAATTACCTTGAGGCTGTGGACGGAAAGACTATCAATAGGATCTTCAATGGTGTCAAGATCTGGGGATTGAGCCGGCATTGCATCAAGGAGATCTCACTTTCATGTTCCTGAATATGCTTTGGCTTTCAAACGACCGTCTACAGATATTCGAGGACCCAATTCATGTCAAGAAAATATTCACGATGCTATTACTCCGTCTCACTTTGCAAAATTCGTACCAGACATGAGGGATCCATGATGTCAACATGATGTAGCCGGGACCGGCAATTCATCTGACCCGCCAACCTTTTTCCAGTCCTCAAAGGTACAATCCTTGTGCTGATGTGCTTACAGGAGTCGTGCTTTCTTGTTCTTCTGTGACAGAAATAGTACCCGAGATGGTCTTCGGTTTTGGTAACCCATTCGAGCCAAAGTGCGACTAGTTGTTCGTTCTGATAATGTTTTCTGGCTACCTGAGTAGTAATGAGCAGTAATGTGTGCGATTGTTTTCGCGTACAAGTCTTGACATTCTCCTCTGGCCTCTTTCGTCAACAAGGGTTTTCCGTCCACAGGAGTCACGATGGCTATATGTTTTTTATGTTCCTTGACCAATTCTCGATAAACTTTTGAAACTATGGACATTCAGGAGAGTCGAGTCGTCGTTTCTAAAATGCTCATTCCAGCCCATCTTGCACCTACACCATGTCACGATGGAAGTCAGTCAGATCACTGGTTTCCCCATTTACGCTTCAAGATATTTATACTATGACTTGTGATCATGTCACATACTCATCAGGTAGGTAATTAATAAAGTGTCAGCTTAGTGTATTAATAAAGTGTATTAGAGTTAGGACACCCTAAAATGCTTAGAGATTTATGTGTCCTAACTCTACATAGAGTTGTTTCGATATTTTATCCAACCCTTGTACATCCAAAGTAAATGGGGGCATACGATTCCAACTACGTATCTTCGTAATACGTTCTTCTTCTCTATTTCTTAGGAAAAGCTTCAAATAGTATACACGCACTAAGCGTACAAAAACATTATTAGAAGACCAACTTAAAGATTATATTATTTTAATTCGGGATCGATAACAATATTGAAAAATTTGAAATACTCGACGCTTAGGATTCTAGATGCCACGAGGTAATTCCGCAAGGGATTAACGAATTTTCCTTATGTAGAAAAGATTACCGACGCAGCTTAAAACTCACCTGAGTAGCTCATCTTTAATCAAATGACAAATGATGCTTTATTCCTTCTCGTATTTTCTCACGAAACTAGCTTGTTTCATTGCCCACTCTAATCAACTAATGGTCGTTGCAACGTGGCTCCAGGGAATTATACAGCCTTTCCTAAATGACGTCACAATCCACCGAGAAGGTTGAAGAGGGAAGAGAAAAGCCTTTTCAGATTCCTCTCTGGTCACCATTGTGGTTGCTGACGTCATAAAATGCAAGAGCGATGGCTCGGATTGAAGTGAAGGCGAAGAAGAGGGAAAAATTTTTTCCTTCTTTGCTGCGCTCGACAATAGGTGGCGATTCAGGTGGAGGGGAAGGAAAGAAACGATCATCGAATCCATTACGAACTTCAAAAACCTTTTTTCCTCCTTTTTTTTTCTTCCTTTTGCAATTCAAGAGAGAGACGAAATTATTCGTGACCCTTTAGAAATTTCACGTTGCAGGAGTGGATATTGGAAATAGGACCTATAGACCTAATAGAAATCCAATGACTGCGAGAGAGCAAAGGAGAAGAAGTTACTGAAAGAGAAGAAGATGAAAATCAAATTTCAAATGTCGTCGTTTCTTGATGAAAGCCGAGACAATTGCTTCGCAAAGATCGACAATTTGTTTCACTTGATATTGTAAATTAATCAAGGTTCATCAATTGAGGGAAATGACAAGGTTTGTCCTATATTATGATACACTGCTGTCAATCACCTTCTTTATAATTGCAATTAATGAATTATGAATTAATTTCGTTATTGTTATCGGCTAATTTCATTATCTATTCAGAGCGTTCTAAAAAGAAATTGCATCAAAATGACATTCCAATTAAGCAAGTTTGATTCCAAAGTTTAATAACGCAGGAATGTTGCAAGATCTGTTTCAAGGATTTCGTTTCAGTTTGGAATTGGCGAACGCCATTCTAAATGACATCATTCTTTTGTCCACGGAACATTGCAACTTATAAACTTCTCATTCTTGCAAAACTCTCTTGCGAATTCTTTTCATTGTCGTCGTGACCTTTAAGGTTGTCTTAAATTCTCACCGTCTTCGGTCGAATGATCATCCAAAAATTCCAAAAAGCGAGAAAATTCAAAAGGCTGGGATGAAACGGAATCTCAGCCGACCTTTTGGGTGTGTCGAGACTGCTGAGCGTGAAAACAACACGAAATTATGGAAGCATAAAAATAGATCTGAAAAGAAATAACAGATCCATGACAATGAATTTTGTGTTCCTGATGCTAACACAAGTGGAATTTAATGGTCACGTCAACAGAATACTATTGATGGAGCTGCTTTTACTTGTGAATCAGAAACTGCGTTAGGAACTGCGAGACCCAGTTGGATGCAATAAAAGTAAATAAAGATACTGACTTTGTAGAATTACGATAATTTAATTGCATTTAAACAAAATTATATTTTAACAGAGCATCGGGTTACCTTTTGCAGTTATCACAAGCTTTACCTTTTCACAAGTTCCTGGAAGATAACAGCTGGAGTTTTCTGACAGTCCTCATGTGGAGCAGATGCCAATTCAGTGGTAACGCAGTTGGCGTTCTAACTCATCACAGAAGCGTTCTGTTGAGATGAGAACACAAAGATCTGTTTTACGAAGTATGTTCATTGTTGATAAACAAATGAACCCATGTCAAACTATTACCAAGGTCTCCACACGGGATGTCTAAGTAATTCTTGAAATCCATAGTTTTCTTCACACGAACCAAAGACATAGGGCATTGCAATGGAACGGCACCACACCATAACGCTATTCGAGTTTCATCACTGAATTCCCAAGATTAATAGGACCCCCTTATCCTCTTAGAAACCTTGTAACCCAAGATGAATAGAAGATCCTTCTTTAATTCTACCGCTGAAATAACTCCATAACCAAATTTCACAGTTGGTACAATGTAATCATGAATATAGCATTCGCCTGGTATTATCAATATCCATGTGGGCGATTTGATTGCTAAAGATCAGAAGGGCATCGCTATCGGAAATTTGTCATTTGATCTGCTCAGTGCGTCCCCAGTCTCATAATGTGGCCAAGTTAATGTGCTGGGTTATATGTTCTTCTTTCTTCCATCAATATAACGAGATGCAACACTCCATTGCTCCATAGTCTAATTGCGATGAGATTTTTGCAATTTAAAACTTTATTAATGGTCACCGTGATCTTAGGCTTAGAGACAACATCTCGTCTATGGTCTTCCAACTGTATCTACTCCTGCCGAACAGTCCTGGGGCAGGTGATGGTTCCTGATGCTTGTCCAAGTTACAAACTAATTCTGGCAGCAAAAGCAAATCCATTATCACGACTCTCTGTAGCATTTGCCGGCTTCTATCCTTTCGTTTGAAGTCTAACACTGCGCTGTCTCACAGTCGTTGCTCTTTCACGTTTCCATTTGATAATGACATTAGTCATATTTTAACTGACCTGAAATCTCTCGAACAGACTTCTTACTTAAATGGTTTTCAGCAATTGTATTACGTACAAAGTCACTGAGTTCTCCTTTATGACTTTGATTGATGGTTTAAAGCTTTATTTATGCTAACCCTAGCTCACTTCATGCTGCCACTAATGCTGTGTTCGCACTACGCCATGATCACGGTTAACTCTTGATCACGATCAAGAAGAATTCTGCGGCCTGCTTCGGTGACGTCATATATAGTTAGCGTCAAGAAACAGGAAAATAAAACATGGCGGCTAAGCGAAAGCGCACCAGCGAAAAAACCAAACCTCTTATATACGTTTGGGGAGAAATATTTTCAGACGTGAGAAAAGGTAAACGTAATCGCCATGTGTACGAGCACATATCGAAGGTTCTGCTCTATCCGGTCGGAATTTTGCTAACGGCAAGATTTGACTCCCGCGGAAACCAGTTGCTTCCCTCATCGCTATCTATTGACGCAATTGTGAGAGAAAACACCATTTTGCTTGGTAACCGTAACCGTCATTTCCCTTGAATACAACGCAAACGGAAAGTGCTTGATTAGCCAACCGCAGTTAAGTAACCGCGGTCTACTGACCGTGATTTATTCACAGTGCGAACATAGTAAAACGCCATCACCCGAAACATTCCATGGCTGAGAGGTGTCCACATATTCTGGCGTACCGTGTGGTTAACACAGAAATTCATCTCAATGGCTACATACATGGACTGGCTACTCTTTTCATTGGCTTTCACAATATCACATTCGAACCTGTTTCAAAATTATTGGAGAGCACTTTGAATGTAAATGAGCATGGCGTTTCCTTACACCTAGATCTGTTTTTGTTTACTAAAGCTCGATATCCAGTTTCAGTACGTTTTGTTTTGGCACATAAGGTAAAAGTAGGAAAATAGCCGAAACTATGGATACCGTCATATAAATAAACGAAAAACGGAAAACACTGCTCCACATGGATTTTTGAAATCCGAAATGTACATCTGAGTCTGTATTAAAATACCTATGTGGAGTAGTGTTTTCCGTTTTTCGTTTATTTATAGCACATAAGGTAGTTAACGTATTCTCTCCATTTCACGCAATATCCTTATGGCTAATCTGTTGAGAATGTTCCTGGATTACCTACCCTTGAATGTGAAATTCCAAAGCGGCCAGGGGGAGGCATTGATTATTGATAAAGCGAAACCATTGAAATTTGGAAATGGAATTCTGCATTCTCTAATTGTTTTTAAATATATTTATTTAAAACATTAATTTACATTCTCGTTCCGCTATTAAACGGAACCGTTTGACTCGCTTCATCGACTCCAAACCCCTTTATGGTCAGCAATAGGTTTTCGTTGGGCATTAAAATGACATGTTTGTCGATTGGTTTGTACTGCTTAATGGGCCATTCAAAAGCGATGGTTATATAGAATATCACCTGATAGACGGAAATTGTTCCTATTTCTAGGGTTCGTTTAACATGCACTGGGCAAGCCCTTATACGAGACGAGCTTTTCCTATCGATTGCCTAGATATTGGACGCCATTATACAAATGTTATAGTTTGCTTTGTAGTTTGAAGCTTTTAATCCTTTAGAACGGAGAGGAAAACTTTTCCAGGGGAGGGAGGGGGGGGGTATTATTTTGACGACGCGTTTAGGAGGTTGGAGGACATATTGAAGAAGAGAGAGTGAGACAGAGAGAAAATGTGTGTCGGTGATAAATGAAATTATTTTATAGGCAGAAACGTATGCAGCATTGTGTAAATCACTGTGGTCTATATCCATATATTGAATGGCAAGATGAACAGGAGCCGTAACTAAACCATTTTGAGCGTCGCAATAACTGTAGAAATGATTTACGGACGTTTTCGTTGTTTGGCGTTGCCGTGCAGCCACATTGGGCCGTTTATAGGCAACCATCGGCCCCATACGAAGACCATTGCGAGAAAGGGAGCGTTATTTAAAGCTTATAATTTGAAATTTATCTGGAGCGGGAGGCCTGTATCTATAATTGGAAATTACACGCCTCGCAATCGATTAGAAAATTTATTATCCATGATAAATTGCATAGCAAGAGCCCACTGTGGCTCACTAATAATTTATAGATTTATTCTCCTGCCGTCTGCCGACAGATAGTGCGGCGATCAGTACGCAGTCGCTCGCCCGCCTGTCCGCCCGTCCGTCGGCCGAAAAGTCTTCTGCAGCTGCCGTTGTCACTAATAGTTGGTTCCGCCCGTATTAACGCCTCCGCATTTCGACGTGAGTGGTTGGGAAAATTTATTTTCGGGATTAAACCTAAACGGAAGTCGATTTGTTCGAAATGGTTCACTTTCGACAAATTCTCACCAAACAACCTGCGTTTTGTAATATCAATCGCGCGAAACATATCTTGAAATGGGACCGCTCGCTCTAAGGGGATTACACTGGCCATATTAAAACGTGTGTAAATTCATTTGAACAAATGAATATTTAAATGACATTCATTGTTTTCAAAGAAAATTTCGCAGCCTTTGAAATTAATCTCCCGGTGGGGAATTTTTAAACACCCCCTTCCTTCTTTTAACTGGTTGATATAAATAAATATTTAACGCGAACCAGTTTTAAATGAACACGGCGAGAGTGTATCGAAACATAACTTCATTTGAGGCAAGATGTCCTCTTTAATTATGATGAATATATAAAAGAAAACTCTCCATTGAATAGAATAAACCATTCATTAGCCATCTCCTTCTCTCTTCCATATGTTTTAGCAATGATGTGATGAAGAGCGGTGCAATTACGTGGTCTAATTAAGCGCTGCGATCAGGAGCATTTCAAATGAGAAGCTTCTCTCTCTCTCTTTTTTTTGATCCCTCCCTGTTAAAAAGATAAAAATGGAACTAATTATTACTTTAGTCTTCCGGAAGAAATTGAAAATTTCATCTGAGATAGTTGAGGGATGAGATTTGCGTAATTGAGGAAGAAGGAAGGGAGGAGGGGGGGACTTGAAAAAAATTGGTGGAGATTCCACTGCCAAAAATTGATTCATTTTTTATGCCTGCCAACTTCCCTTGTAGTTGTCTCCATAGTTTGATTTTAATGATGATAAATAGAGCATTGAAGGAAATTATTACTTAGGGGCTATCGCTTTTTAATAACTTTACACATTCTCTGACGGAAACAAACTTATACGCAATCTGTTGTGATGAAGAGGAAGACAATCAAATTAAAGGCTGGGATTACTCTTATAAACTTTTAGAATAATTAAGGTTCAAAGTTTTAATGGATTTTTTTTGCGTGGATTGATATGATACTGAATAGTAATATAGAGGATTGAGTACGGAGCGATTTGTACTCAAACTGTCGAAACATTACGCAAATCCTCGACGTCATCTACGATCGTGTTCTACATACACTGGCCAATGAATTAGAAACACCAGTTTAAGTTTTTATTGGGCCCTTTTGGCCCGAACTATATCATGTCTATGCAGGTTGGCATAGAGTCAACGAGGTGTTGAAGTCATAGAGTCAATGGAAGACTTCACTACACATTCTCTTCGTTTTCGGAGATTTCTTGGATGGAGGATCTTGCAGTCGGATATGATATTCCGCGTCCCAAACATTGTGGATAGAAACGAAAAATAGACAAATAATAGTCTGGCCTGTGACTGGATACAGTATGCACATCGCGGCCTTAATCCCCTTCAAAGTACTTTTCTTGGACACACACACACTTACTCCAACGAGACTGCCACTCCTGGAAAGCCCGTGCGAAATCTTCCTTTGGAATGGACTTGAGACAGGCTGTCGCACTTGCTTCGATCTCTTCTTTTAACACAAAACTTTGACCCCGTAGTCTCATGAACTGTAGATCCGCAGATGCCCGTTCAAACAGATCACCAGCAATTGATATCCGACATTCCATCTGATCTGCATTCAACTGATGCGGAACGAACTTCGCGCAGAGCTGTCATCCCCATTTCCTCAACCATGTTCGCCTGACTTGAAGCTGTGTCCAGATGAACCCAATTCGGGTTACATGCTGTTCATATAATGACCTAGAGATTTTGGGATATCAATTGATGTTAACTGAGAGATTCCTAAATGCCTAACAATTGATCTTCGCGATTTTGAAATTTCTTCTGACGTATGAGATGAAACGCTTTACTTTAACTAAATACTCAAGCGTGCATACCATTGTGGATCCATTTTCTGGTTCGTCCACCGTTACTGATAATGGAGTCTTCCTATTACTATATTTATATTGAATACGATATTGATTCCTGCTTTCGAAATGCATAAATCTTCTTTTAATTTTTGTGCCAGCACTGGACAACATTTTGGTAAGTATATCCAATGCTTTGCAGTGCATGTATTAATTGAACCTAAAATTAAATATAATTTATTCTATAGCTGTAGATAAGACGAGCATCGGAGTTGTTTAACTTTGTTTGTAATAAAATATTTTTAAAATTCAGTTGAAATAGCTTTAATATTTAATCGAAGAATTTTCATCCTTCTAAAGTTAAAATGGTAAATATTTAGGAAAGGATTAAAGAAACCACTCGAATATATATTAAGACCTCTAGCATATGAGTAGACTGCAATGCAGGGAAAGCGAACTCATAGTTCGTAGGCGGAGCTTTTCTCTGATATCGAAATATCACTGTTCCTTTATATTAAATTTCGACATTTTTTGACACCGTTTAACCTTTAACCAGTCCCAAATAAAATAAAATTAAGATGAAAAACGTAAGGAAAAATCCCGCGACGTACATATGAACCCGAGACCACGAGTATCTAGCTCGTTCCCCTTACCTGGTGGTCGCAGAAGTTTTATTTTCGTTTTCCATCTTAATTTAATTACTTAATGTTGAAGCATAGCTTCATTTTTCAAACATCACTTGAAATAATATTAGCACTGGTTTGCCCGGTCTCCTGACCTTAATCCACTGGACTTTTATCTGTGGGGATATATGAAACATGTTGTGTACGTTACTCTGGTTAACGATATCAACGATCTGGAAGAGCGTATAAATAACTCCTGCGTTGCTGTTCGACAGGAAGCAGTTATCTTCGAGCGGCTTTGCTGATCCATGTTGAGCGTTGCCGCACATGCATTGCTGCTCATGGCGGACACTTTGGCCCGTATTCAGAATGAGTGCTCTTACTCAAACCATTGTTGATTGCAAAATCAATAACGAGAAATATCCCCAGCAACATAATAAATTTTTCAATATAAAACTGGAGTTTGAGTATCTCTTGTGATATGGCCAATGACAGCCTGTGATGCTATCGCATATAACGCAGTAACAACGCCTTGTAGGATTCATAGTGACATTCTTTCTTGTTTTGATCCCAGGAAAAACCCCTCCCTCACATTTTATATAGCTCGCGTAACGAAAAAAAGGGAGCGGAAGTAACGAGTGCCGGTAAGATTCAAGCAGAAGTTTATCGGATAGGATTTTCCTGGTTTCCTGTGAAAGGGAATCGTAAAGATTAACCCTGGAATGATCGCTAACCATGGGGCATTGATTTACAATGCGTCGACATTTCAAGGACATTGTATATAGACACTAAGTTCACGACTATTACGGCCCACAAGTATTGTATTAAAGAAAGGTTTGGAGATCGCTCTGGAGTATCCGGATAAATTGTTGATATTGTCTGTCGACATTGCTACCTCAGTGAATTGTTGAAATTCGGCGGTGAGGATACCCCATAGAATTGTAACAAAAAAGAGTTGCTGGGGATACTTCTCGTTAATGAAAACATAAACGAAAAAAATCGCCGCATCCTGGATTGGAACTAGGAAGCATGACTATCCGACTCACTTCTTAAGATTCCTGGTTCGAATCCAGGTCACGGATTTTTTTTCTTTCTGTTTCCATATATGTCATATATATTTCATTAATTGTGGGTCAGAATTTCCGAAGAGCAGAAAGGGAGTAGGCCTGGACTGAAGGTTCATTGGGCAACGTTATAGGTCTATATTGAGGCAGTTACTGCGTATGATCAGGATAAAAAAAAATTATTATAGCACAAACAGATATTTCCAAGGCGTTTGATTCGATCTCTCGAATGCAGTTATTGAATGATCTTCGGGCCTTTGGAGCGTCCGAAAATTACCTAGCGTTAGTTCAAGCTTATTTGAATGAACGGACAAACATTATTAGTTACGACCCATTTATCGCAAGGGATTATGCAAGGTTCGGAAATTGAACCGTAATTGTTTGCAGTTTCCACTGCTTCAATTTATTGTCATCGGTTCAATTTAAACATAGTAAGCTATGTGGATGATAACTTTTTATTTACTAACTTTAAGCCAAATGAGCAAGCTAAAAATTAACTTTGCGCTAGAAAGTAACCTAACTTTTCTTCAAAACTGGTATACAAAAAGGAGTACGCGTCTCAATAGATCTAAGACCAATATTTTGATTAGTCCAAAAAGCGAGACTCAAAAAAAAGGTCAATAAAAATTCTGGGAATTATAATGGATACTCACTTTCAGTATAACGAAATGGTAGATTAGTTGAAGAATCATGTTGATTCGGAAAAGCTACCTGATAAAACATCTTAGAACTTGCCTTAGTTTCAGTTTAACAAATTTATTTCGGCTACCATAGTTTCTAGCCTGTCTTACAGTGGGCGTTTTGGTATCTACCTCCACTGTGAATCTTAAGCGTCTTACAACAGCCTATAATAGAATAATTAGGAAAGCTTACAAATTAGGAAGAATTGACAATGGGGTTGAAGAAATTGATTGGCCTGCCCGGAGCCCCGATCTCAATCCTACTGAACACCTGTGGGATGAATTGGAATGTCGACTACGAGCCAGATCACATGGGTGAACTAACCAGTGTTATGATGCAGGAATGGAGGGGAATTCCAGCTTCTTACTACCAAAAGCTCGTGAGAAATCTTCCTCGTAGGATGGAGGATGTCATTAGAGCAAAAGGGGATGCCACCGCTTACTAATTTCTCTTATCTGAAGCCTGCGACATAGAAATGCTGGTGTCCTTAAACTTTTGATCACATAGTGCACCTGCTTAGATCCAATATGGAATTTTCTTTACAAATTAAATAAAAAACGCAAATTTTTAATATCCCTTGCAAAGTAACTGAAAATCTGCTATCATAAGCTTTAATAAAGCTTTAAAGATTTGATTTTTCATAGAATTAAAATAAACTTTAGACTTTAATATTAAATTTTAAAGTTTTTATTTGACTAAATTACGTTGCACAGAAATGAATTTTGTTTTCCCCAGAAGGAAAAAAATGCCACAAAATCTTTTCCTATGCGAGGATATTTTCGTTCTCAGCATTTCATTATAAAGTAAAATTTTCTTGAGAAAATAAAGAGAACTGGCTCTTCTGATATTAAATAATTGGTTGTAAGACTGTAATTTGATGAAAAAGGAACGTAAATGTAAAGAAATAAAAAAAAAGAGAAGAACGCAGAAGAGGGGAAAAAAAGGAGAGGCAGTAGAAAGGAAAATAGAAAACTTTATTGTGGGATATCTGTAACATCTGTTTTGTATGAAGTAACCCTGAGGCAATACTGAATTTCATAAACTTCTCTCTTCGCTCTGAAACTACATTTGGAAAAAGGAAATGGAATAAAAAATTAAAAAAAACAACCTGCACTTCTAACTCTCTTCAGTTAAATGAGATTTTTTCCTTGCGTATTTGCGCGAAAACTTTTAATCAAATTCCTACACACAAGTTTCTATATGATTCTGCCCTTAAGATGTCATCGTTACTTTATTCTATTCAGGATGATTTTAGCATATTATCATTGCAAAAAAAAAACTAATTATCTGCATAGTTTCTACTGCCTTTACAAAATTAGACAAACAGAGGATGAAAAATTTAGTTCGTGGGTTAAAAATGTTTCTTTTTTTGGTGGAATAATATTTACTTACGTACAATTAATGTGGATATCTTCTTCTTAGATTCGTAATTAATTCTGAGCATTTTCTTGCAAGCATCCTTTCCTAGCTAAGCATGTCGCTTTGCAAATGAGTCGATCATGAGTTAATTGGTTTCTATTTCATTTAGACGTAGACGACTTACCCGTCTACTCGCTCTGTAGCTTTCTTTGCAGATCCATTTGATAGCCTATTGACTGCCTATGAAAGGCATCTGTTGCTCGATCGAAAAGTCTAATGAATCCATAATGGCGTTAGATTATCTCCCCACTCAGAAAGGTGTCACCTTCCTCGCTCTTCCTTCTTTTCCCGTGTTCTTTAAAAGGATGAACCTTAAAGAAAAGTTTAAGAGTGGGGATGTGACGTCGGACCTAAATTCGTTCTCTTCATTGCTCCGTTCGAGCAGAAAGACACCGGAATAGAAAAGGGGATAAGAGAGAAAGATGGGGGGTGAGAAACGGTTGAGGAAGGTGGTGGTGGTGGGTGGGGGATGGAACGATGGAAGTTGGAAAATGTGTCGTTGGAAGCGTGAATGAGTGGGACCATTTGCAATTCCATTGCGACGACCGGAGATGGGTCGAGTGAAAATTCCTCTCTTGCCGTTGACGGAAAAATTTCCCGGCTTATTTCCCTCAGTCGGTGAAAAAGATTGGTCGACGGCGAAAAAGCGATGAGAAGGAAAAGAGAGCGTGGGTGGCGCCCCCTTTCCTTAGGTAGGGAGGCTAATGGGAAAAAGGGCGCTACAAGGGAGGAACACTCCAAATGACACACTCAGTGGCCTTGTATCTTCTCGGCTTTATTTTCCTTTTTTTTTTTTTTTACCTTCTGTGGGCCTGTTTTCATCTCCTCTTTTTCGCATCTGTAGAATTCAAGAAGGTTTTTTTTAAACTTATTATTTATTTTTCATAGGCGACCGACGGGCTTGCAACCGCAATTTACACGCTTATGCATACCTGAATGCAAATTGCCACTTTCTTTGGTACTAATGGTTCCTTCCCCTTTTATTATCTTTTTTTGGTGCTTAACTTCTTTCCGTTCGTTATCTTCTCCTCCTTACAAGCATATAAGAGCTTATTTAATGAGTTTGTTTTGTGTGAACACTCAAGATAATCACGGTTCTTTGAAGAAAAAAAATACGTTATAAGATAATCAGATAAAAATATTAAAAAAATGGCTTGGAGATCAATAGAAAAAATCCTTAACAAGCTCTTTTCTAAAATACTACTTATAAGAATGCACGCTTGGTTTGTACGTTTATCAGTCCGAGTGTCTCCCGTTTTCACGATAACTGAAAATGGATTACTTTTCAAACGCTGTTTTCTACAATATGATTATCAAGGTCTTAGCACAGCTGTATCAAGTTTTCAGGCTTTTTCGTGGACCCCTTCAAGTCGAGTACATGTGGTCTAACACTCCAAATGATCATTAAGAATCTCAAGATAACAATCGATATAACATGTCATTTTGTTATATGTCAAATAACAATCGATTTGTAGAGACGAGTCAAGAAAGAATACAATGATACTTTGTTTACCTTTAAGCATTGTTTACTTAAGCACGCACACGTGACGTTCTCTTCATCGATGCACGATTATTCAATTACTCCTGTTACACTGAGGCCCGAATTCAGAATGAGCGCTAATGCTCTTGCTCAAAACCATTGTTGAGTACAACAAATTCAACAAGAAATAAATCCTCCCCAGGAAGGTATAGGAAAGTAGCGGAAGCCCTGAGATCATCTATTTTACCCTTTTATCTCGCTTTTTACCCCCTCCCCCTTCCCTAATTTTTTAAATCGAAAAAATGATTTTCTCAAACGTAGTATTTAGAAAGTGTAAAAGAGCTCTATCTTCTTTCGTTTCTCATCATTTCTAAAAACAAGTAACTGCCGCTTCCGCAATTCCGACCCCATTGGGACAATTTGGCCCAAACATCATATAATGTAGATCTTTCTTAGAGGAATTTGCATATCGAATTTCACTCCTTTACATGCATAAATACAGGTAGACCTTTTGATCCCCTCTAATTTCCACCCCCGAAACTCCGACCCCAGTGGGCTAATCAAAACTAAATTAAATAGTGAAGGTGCACATGCCCATAGTAAGCTACATTCCGAATTTCAATCTTCTACCTAAAAAAATGCGGAAATTATGAAGAGGACGGACAGACGGATATTGTAAAACCAATAAGAAGCTCCAATCTTCCGCTACTTAATAACGGTTTTGAGCAAGAGCATTAACGCTCATTCTGAATTCGGCCCTAATACTGCCTTGAGCAATAAAATAGACGTAAATTTGGAAGGAATTACATGAATTTCCGTTGTTTATTAGGAACTATAGCTAAACTTTAAATTCTCGAATTTAAAACTACTTTCGCGTCACAGTTAAAGCCACTTCTTGGTTGGTTGGCTGGTGTGATTGGTATTAACGTCCTTTTCAACTGCCATGGTCATTTCAGGACGGCGTTATAGGGGCCGCAAATGTTGTCTCGCAAGGGTTCTTTAACGTGCAGCCAGCAAACGACTACACGGGACCAACGGCTTTACTTCAGAGGAAAGCGCGTGACATCAGGATTTTCCCCCTGAAAAAATCCTCGTCGTCCTCGGCCGGGGTCGAACCCGCGTCCTCGGGCATCAGAGGCAGGCGATCACGCAACCACTATGCCACCGAGGCCGATGCCCCTTCTTGGAATGTTTTCCCTATTCAATGGTTAGCACAACTGAAAATGTGCCGTTATTAACCAGAACATCAAAGTATCTTTGTGGTATTCAGAGTAATGATTTATTGCTTAGCTCTGTCTAGTAATGATTTTATCTCAACCCAATGAGTGGTTCGTTATTAGATTGTACAAAAGGAAGGAAGGAAGTTTCCCATTTTTGCTTCTATTTTTGGTTCATTATATTCCTAAAAGTAAAATGGAAAATACTGGCTAGCCCGTTAGCCCAGAGCGCTAAGACATCAGCTTTCTAGTTATCGAAACTGTCAGATCGTGGATTCGACGTTTGTGTTTGTCCCAGGGATGAGAATAAGATAATATAACCAACGCGCAATTCCCGTAAATAGTGATAGCTACCTTGAGCTACTGCGAAACCTTATCGAAAGTCAACTCCAAAACCTGCGTTATTTTTCTTCGAGACAATGCTCCTCGTCATACGGGCGGGAAAACTATTCACTTCATTCAAAACATTCGTTTTAGAGCTGCTATATCACTCACAACATGACTGCCAGTAACTTTTACTATTTGGTTCGTTGAAAGAAGAATTGCGTGGACAGACGATTTCTTCGGATGACGAGATCGTTGAAGCGGTCCAATAGTAGCTGGTCTCAGGGCCAAAAAAGTTTCTTCCAGGACGAATGCAAAAGTTTACAAGAGATGGACGACCAAATGCATAGAAGTAGGAGAAGGTTATATTTTACAGCTTTTTATTATACGAACCTAAAATTTCTATTGAGTCTTTAAATGTCTCTTGATTTTTTGATATAGAAATTAATAAATCTCAACAACCCGCGGGTTGTCCCCAACAGGCAGAAGCCCAACACGGGGTTTTCTTTTTATAATATAGGACAATCACAAACATCCATGCACCAAGCGGGATTTGAACCCGCGACTTGCTGGTTGCGACAGCAATAAGACCTGCGCCTCAGCGCTTTCGGCCAACAAGAATAAAAATTATTAATCAATTTCTGTCCTACTAAAGGCTTTTTAATTTTCTACTAATAAAAATCAAGATTTGTCCTCGTCGTATTACACTGCATAGATCTCGAATCAAATGTTTTTAACTGGTTGACTTTTAAGCCTAACTCTTTGGCGGTAGTGATTAGCAGTCTGTAGCACAAGCAATGACTTTTCGAGCAGGATATCACGCTCTTCTTTATTATGCAAATACCTAGAGAAGCTTAAGCTCAACTTGCGTATGGTATGCAGCGAAAATTTGATAATAGAATCTTTTTAGTAGTGATCTGGTTAAATCCATTAAATATTCATAACTACTTAAATTTAATGGCGTTTTAAACATTGTCAGCATTATTAACAATCAAGGGCTGTTTACACCGGATGAATAGGTCTGTCCTTCAAACATATTGAGCAATATAAAATCGTAGTAAACCAAATAAATGGCAACAAAATTATCTTTATATTTAGGCTACTTTCATTAAAACTGAACACGGAAGTTGTAAATTGTGAAGAGCAGTGAAGGAAGAGAAATCATTGAAGCGCAACTCTTTAGATGATATTTTGATATTTAATTTTTTAATATATTTTGTCTTGTTTTGGTATTTATTTTAAAAACACAATATGAATGTCAATATTTGTATTAAAATAACTTGTTCTCTTATTTACTCTCTTTTCTGGAGAAACTAGTGTTATTTTCTTAATTTTATTATTATTACTCGTATAAAAATCTGACATCAACAAGAAGCGTAAAAACAAAGTCTCTTTTGACGACCTCTGAAATGTGAATTAAAATCCTCTTCCTCGCTCTCGCTTTGCCTTTCGTTACATTGCTTTTCATTAAAAATTACATGCAGAAGTTCTCTCCCACCTGTGTTTTTATTGCCTTCTTCAAACGAAACACAGAAAGAGGAGAAAAAAATCTCGACGCAACCCATGTGAAACGGTTAAAAATAACGCAGAAGAAATGCCACTCTTCTCACACTCTCTCTCTCTCTATCTCTCTCTCTTTCCGAACCACTCAGCATAATACAATAGTGAAGAGGAGGAGGAGACTCTTCTTGACTTTTTTTTTCTCGTAGCGACGATAGTTTTGCAACGCTTATATCGATTTCAAGTTTTGTTCTTTTGATAAAGTCGTCGAGTCGCATCTGCCTCGTTCCTTTCCATACCCTCCAATCTCCCGCCACCCTACAACAAACTCGTGTCCTCCAAAATAAACGTTGAGAATTCTAGGAGGAACAGGAAAGCTCCTGGATATTTAATTAAAACGATAACAACTTCCGTTTCTCGCTCGGACTCCGAAATACAATTGGTCAGCGCCAAGGATCTGTTTCTGCATTCTTCTCAACCCTCCGCCCACGTCACCACCAACTTCATCACCACCACCACCACCACCAACTACCGAACTTCACTCTCATCAGCAAATAATAGCAGCTGAAGCAGATTCTTTCTTTTTTCTTTTTTGCTTTTCTCTTTTCTTTGACTTTCTCAGAATCCTCTCCTTTCCGCATAATGCGAATTTTACTTACTGCTTATCCAACTAAAACATTAGGGCATTTTAGAAAGGATTAAATCAGACGGATTCTGTATTCATTATTTCTGGTCTGAAGAAAACGAAAGTGTCGTTTTAATGCACGAGTAATCCTTTAAGAAAAACGGGGGATGAGGCGGTGGCTAGAACAGAGGAAGAAAAGAATAGACGATTAAACTGGACAGTAGATAAGACTTGCACGAGCAGAAGTGTCAAATGCAAAGTTTTATTCTAACAGATGACCTCAAAGAATAACGGCCGAATATATACAGCTAAATATATTGAAATATCATTGGGTTGTTTTTTAGATACCAATACACTGGAAAATTCCTATTGCAACAACTCGAGAAACATGGAAGACACGAGGAGATATCATAAAGTAACGCCATTTATTTTTTCAAAAAAATTACAAAACATACAGGTGAACAATTAAGTGCAGATGAAACTACAAGTCTTTATCTACTTTTCAACATAGGCACTTTGACGATTTTGGCATTTATCCCAACGCTGCACCAGTTTCAGAATACACCCCCCACCCTCCTCAGAATACCTCCGTCGGCTCTGATTACAGCCAATGGCTCGCGGCAGATTTGAATTCCTCGTCAGTCTCAAACCTCTGACCACCCAGAAATCTCTTCATGGGATCAAAACGGTGGTAGTACCGGGGCGCTAAGTCCAGAACCTCCCAACCGAAACAGGCCAGTTTTTGCTTTGACGACTTGACCAAATACGGGCATGCGTTGTCATGAAGAAGTCGAACATCGTTTCCTCTTTCTGATCGCTTATCCAGAATAGCACGCCGCAGTTTACTCAACGTTTCACAATAGCTAGCGTCGTTGACGGTTGACCCAGGAGGCAGGAAGTCTGCAAGT
Source organism: Rhysida immarginata (assembly GCA_023313115.1). NCBI lineage: Eukaryota > Metazoa > Arthropoda > Chilopoda > Scolopendromorpha > Scolopendridae > Rhysida > Rhysida immarginata. Next base: position 1,156,552 of record JAHWFO010113396.1, on the reverse strand, counting down.
AGGATGCCTTACATTTCCCAAAAAACTGTAACCATAATCTTGAATTTTTTGCGAAATGTGAATGTTTCCATACCATGCTTGCAGTTTTAGACTCAGGTGTAAAGTGCAAGACCCAGGACTCATCTCCTGTGACAATCCCATTCAGAAACACATTTTCCTCCTGGTTTCTGGTCTGCACCCTATTCTGTTTCCGATCTGGTCTGGTGTCAGACTTTTTGGAATCCAACGCGAACAGACTTTGCGGTATCCAAGCTTCTCATGCACCAAATCTTATGCAGACCCATAAGATATACTAAACTTTTCACTCACTTCTTTCAAGGAAATGCGACGGTTTTTCTGATTGTATTGAAAATGTCCTCGATAATGGCTGATGTTGCTGCTGACGCAGGCCGCCTAGAACGCTGTTTATCGGCAAAGCTAACTCTTCCTTCCCGAAACGTTTTATGCCATTTGTACACATTGGAATAATCTAGACAGTCAGCAACCGTAACTCCTACCATTTTCCCATGAATTTCAGCGGGAAATTACCTTTTGCGAAAAGAAACCTTATAACAGCTCGCTGTTCTTCCATTGTAGACGATGCGATAGAGGCGGGCATTTGAGCACATAGTGCACGTGCGCAGGAACAATTCTTGTTATGCAATGTCTGTGCATGTACTCAGCCTTCTTTTTGGCTATGTTAACTTTTACACCGCGACTATATTTCCTCCGTTAAAAAATATTGGCGTTACTTTCTGATATTCCCTCGTACTTAAACACATTCAGCCAAATCTTCGAAAACTTTATAATAAGAAAATTTCAAATTTCTTTATATAAAAAAATCGACCAAGAATCGCCTAGGAAAAATTTGAGATACGCTTAGTCGACATAGGATATATAAATTTTCATGCTGAATTTAATTAAAATCATTTCTGTGTTCGTATTATAAATACTTCTAGAGATATCGGCGAAAACCCGAAAACATACCTCGAAAACTGTAAATTTTAGAAAGCTGGTGTCAATTAACACAAATAATGAGTGCCCAGAAGAACATTGTAACCTGGGGGGTAACTGGCTCGAATTTACGGAAATTTCAAATGTGGAATTTTGTTATCTCGGCAATGCGAAGACCTACCGAGATTCGGCTGATATATGAAGAGTTCTAAAAATAAGGTAGATCCATAACTGTATTCATGCATGCATACATACATACATACATACATACTTACATACATACATACATACATCCACAACGAAGATCGCTTGGCAATCGAAATGCATATTCATGACGAATAGAAGTCATATGTGGAAAAGTGAAAGAATATATCTGTCTCTTTCATAAGTATCTTAAGTTAGATCCAATTAGGGTGATATTTTGATTTTTTAACGAAAGTCATTGTTGATGTGGCTTATTTTGCTGAAATTTTTGTTTAGGCCGGGCTAAATTTATCAGAAACAATCTATTTTGCAGTTATCACCACAGTTTGCAGAAGAGACCAAAAAGAAAAAAAAAACAGTTAAAACTGAATATAACTTGTTTAGGCCGGCTCGGTGCCGAGAGCGCAGGTCTTATCGCTCTCGAAACCAACGAGTCGCGGGTTCAAATCCCTCTGCGGGCAGGGATGTTTGTGTTTGTCCCTTTACTAACAAGCTTGGAAGACCAAGCAAAGCCTTAGTAGGCTGATCCCTTGCTAGATTAAATTTCTAATAATCCAATAGTTATCTAACATCTTCGACATCGCAAAAGGAAAAAGAACGGCATTACTATTCGAAAATTGAGATAACTCGCTTTATTTAGGAACTCTTCATATCTATGTAATATTCAGTCCTATGGGTTAACGGAGACCATCCACGTTGATGTAGATCTTGTATTACCGAGATAGATGTCTGACTTTTGGTTTATGCCATCTCATTTACCCGACATTTAATAGATACATCAATTATTAGCAATATTGCTTGAGTCGAATCATAAGTTCTTTTTAATTTATGTAATTGACCAGTTTGAGGCATCAAGCTATCTTTTAATATGAAATCGTTTATTTTTTTTCCTTTTAAATATGTTAGTAGCATTGTGAGGTAAAAAGATCAAATATGAAGTCAAATAAATTTAATCCGTTTGAGATATCCAAAGATGGATGGATTTCATGATTATCAGTGTGAAATTTGCTTATAATACTCGCATCAATGCTCATAATTATCATATAGGACATGGGACTTAATTTTTTAAGTTTATTGAGATTTTCGAGATCTACGTAAAATATTTGTGAAGAGATTTATTGTGCTTATGAAACGATCAAATTGTTTAGTTAAAACTGTTTATGGAGGAAAGATCGTATTTGGTTCTTTGTAGAAACAGAATTAAAGGAACAATTACGTAAAATATGATTGCATCGAATGTAGAGATTTTATATCTTTCTTCAAGCTTATAAATTGGTTCGAGTTCCTTTGCGTTTATCATTTGCAAAGAAAATTTATCTCTAAAGATCGCACCTGATTTAGCATGAAGATAAAGCAGTACACCGTTATTTTGGTTGACCTTGTCGGATTCATTCCAAATTAAAACCGATATGGCAAAGTTGAATTCTCGCTCGTGTATCTCAACTTTAATTTGTGCAATATTATAAGGAAAGAAGAACGATTTGATAAGAATTTTAATGAAAGTGGGGATTAAAAATCTTTACAATTTTTATCATACTAGAGCTTGCTCTGAAAAGCAAAAAGCTCAATATTAAGATATTTGTTAAATTTAAAAATTACTGTATTTATTATTTGATGTATTTATAAATATTCAACGTCAATATCCAGTTTTGGTTGCAATTCTGCAATGTCTATGATATATAAGTTGAAATCTGTGACAAGTCTGCGAAAAATTCCATAATGACAACATCAGTAATTCCAACTGTAATACTGTCTAACTCAGTTATGCAAATTCATCATAAGTGTTAATGACAAATTGCAATGCGATCGATACTGGACACCAAAACGACTAGACATTATGGAAACTGATCAATGAGAACCATAAAATTTTTAAGAATAATCGTTTTCATGCAAGGCAAATGCGTCTATTTTTCCTTCTATTTTCCAAACGTTATTATTTTATCACGTAATAGCCAGACTATTTAGGTAAGTCCCTTGAAGGATTTTTTATATCAGATAAAATAATTGAACCGATTTTCATAGTGAAAATATGGACACGTTTTTGGAAATCTGGATTAGCATGTTTTGAAGTTCTTATGCCGGAATACTGTCATTTGTAATATTTCACGGGAAAATTTTCCAAAAAAAGTGATGGTATACAATTTATAGCGTGCTTGAAATTGTCAAAAAATAATAAGATATGTTAAAAATGGGAAAAATTTTGCGCTCTTCCTATCTGGCCGAGAATAATGTTCATCTAAAACGATGGCAGAAGCAGTTTTTCCTTTAAAGCCATTGGCTCATTTCGCCCTCCATTCACTTTTTTATTGCGAGGAATGTGATTTAAGAGGATGAAAATTCCTCTTGAGTCATCGCCGTCTGGAGGAGTGGAAGTCGCGCCGAGAGAGAGAGAGAGAGAGAGAGAGAGAGAGAGAGAGAGAGAGAGAGACCCTTATCTGGTTGGGCACCTCCTTTCCCTTTCATTACACCTGTTCGTCAGTTTATTGTTGATGTATTACGCCAATTTATAGTGGGTAAAACCCTAGCGAAATTGTTATGAGTTTCACTTTTAACGCCGGGGTTTAAGGAAGGAGATAAGGGGACGGGGAGCTGAAGAGTCCGTTGATTCATGCTGCGGGTAATTAAAAGGCGAGCGCCCGCCTTGTTCCTTTGCAACCGACCGACGGCTGCAATGCAGATGTCCCGGCCTGAGATAAAATGAAACGAAGAAGGGAAGAGATCGAGGACTTTTGTTTCCCGGGGTCCTTGGAACGTTATCGTTCGCCCCCTACCCTCCACTATAGTTGTACTCAGGTTGTACCGAAATAATTAGATAACATCTTTTTCTGGGTATTTTGCGGCAGCCCCCTTAGCGCCCGATTCCTTAAACGATGAGGGAACAGATGTGGGAATAGGTGTGGCTTCCGCCACCTGTTCACCGTCAGGGGGCTTAAATGAACGAACGCTGAATAGGAGGAGAGACAGAAAAAGGGAAGTGTTGGAACAGAAAAAAAAAAGAAAGATTGAAAAAAACAAAAAGAAAGCAGGAATCTAAGAATGAAAATAGAAGATTGTATTGAAGAGAACTCGATTGCCTTGTTCTAATCTAAATGGGTTTAATTCTTCCAAGACGCAAGAGCGTTCTTCTTTTTTCCACTTTTTGTCTTAATTTAGCTGATACCGGAAGCATTTGTGCAAATTTGAAAGAAAAGTTTATAGTAACGTTCAAGTTCTTTTCGTTTATGAAAATCTGTTCCAGATTACTGAGTTCTAGTTAAAACTTATAATTTAACCAATTTTAGGAATGGAATTTTTTAGGCACGGTATTGCATAATCGTATAATGGAAGTCCTTTCCGTCCGCGCGTAACAAAAAGTGTAACGGAAACTAAATTCTCGCAATAATGACGCGGTAAATCAAATTGCTTGAAGACTGATACTGGCGTGATGGGTAGAGTAAGGACAATGTGTTACACTTTCGATTATTGCTTCCTGCTTGCTCCATTCTTGGGGGACTATTGAGTGGCACTATCGTTTTACATATATGTAGGTTGGCGATTCCAACGAGAGGACAAATATTGCCACTGCCTGCGTGGATTTCAACTTACCCAGAACACCTGATTGCCGTGAATGAGGCAAAAATAGGCTACTTATGTGAAAAATGGCCGTACCGTTCTCATGATATTAATAGATATGTCACGAAATCAGGCAGTTTCTCAAAAAATCCCATTTATCCATTTAATGAGATTTGATGAGATTTATTTTAATTTAATGAGATTTTCTTGCCTATACTGTCGAGGGTACATCTTCGATAAAACCAAGGATTTTCAGTGGCGATTTCAATGTCAATTTTATTTGTCCAGTTATTGAAAATGATCCACGAGTGTCAAGCACGAATTCTAGGAGTAAACTATTGACGTAGAATTTTTTAGATTTATATATCACATATCAGTTATCAATTATTTCATTTTTAAATTGTGAACAAATGGATATTTCGCAATTGAATTTAATTTCTATTAACGTTTTCTTTTAAATGGCATTAATGCTTCTTCTTGTATAAAAACTTTATTGGAAGTTACATTAATCCAATTAGAGAAATATGTTATAGATATAACAGATTTGTAAATTTCACTGGAAAGATAATGAAAAGTTTTGAAATACTAATGAGCACTAGTTCACAATTTAAGCTATTTAAAAAGTGCAACATTTATCTTGATACGAGGCGGACCCAAAAAAAACTGGACTGGCTTCGAGGAGCTCTTTCTAATTGCAATTAAATGTTCCACTGCTGGTTGACTGTAGATGCACCTCTCATGGAGTCAATAGCTAGACGGAAGCCGTTGCGGAGGGCTATACCTTATATGTTCCGTTTTATCGTTTCTTTCAAGTGTTGTAAAACTCCTCTTATGAAATTGTTGTCTGATCGCAAATTTTGTTACCGTCTCGAGAAAACGTCTTTTAAGGAGGAACCACTGGGTTGTAAACAAGTGTTTGAATGGTCCTCACGGTTAAAAAAAAAGGAGAAATGACCGTAGAAGATCATCATCATTCTGGGTGCCTTTAAACAAGCCGTACCGAAGAGAATGTTGAAAAAATTCGAGCTTCAAAATATCAATAAAATTTTCGATGTTTTCTCTATCCTTGATTCTGTATCCGACCTACTGAAATATATATCATTTTGTAAACTGAATTTTCATTATGTATTGCCTTAATAGACAACCGGATGAGTCTTCTCTTAGGTCCGTCTTTCAGCGTATGACACACTGCCCTCCTTTTCTTGTTCCCATTTTATTTATTTATTTAATTTGTTTTAACGAAGTGAGTGGTGGCTTTGCAGTATAAAAGATGGACAATAGGATTATCGACTAGTTTTGCCATTTATTCCGGCCTTGAAGAAGCTTCCCAGCGCACATAACTTTCTGTGATCCGGTATTTGGACTCTCAAAGATGGATTGTCTTCCCCACGCACCCTACTCACCGGATCTTTCTCTGTCTGAGTTCTTCTTATTCCCAACTGTTAAAAAAGCATGAAAGGACAGAGATTTGACACCGTGGAGGATGTGAAAATAGCTTCGCAGGGCGCACTCAACAGTATTCCGCATCAGCAGCTCCAGAGAAGCTTCTCGCAATAGAAAACTCGATTAGATAATGTATAATATTGTGTAGGACATTAAGTGTTTTTGTATAAAATGTAAATAAATATTTTTAAAAGAACATCCGTTTTGGGGTCCCTTCTCGTATATGGATGTAAATTTGGATTTGCAATGAATTAAATTTAATTTTTACTGATGCCTTACAAGAGACTAGAAACCAATAGCTGCCGAAATGAGATTTTTGATATCGATAACAGAAGTCAAGAGAATAGACAGAATTAGAAATGAAGATATTAAAGAACAACATAGGAGATGAAACAACAGAAAATACAAAGAAATGAAAAGAACATGTTGAAAGGATGAACCCAGAGAGATGGCTGGCCTAAGAGAGCAATGCAATATAAACAAACAGGAAAAAAAGGACAGAGGAACACCAAGAAGATGCAAGGATATAATTTAAGAGACAATTAAACAGTCTAATACAAGAAGCTAAAAGAGGAATATCCATATCATATTTCATATATACTGGATATTTAAGTAATGAAAATTTAAATTTGCTACATGATAAAAGACTAACAAAACGTGATTTCCATTCAATTTAACTCGATTTGAAACAAGTGAAACTTCACTGTTTTGATCAAATACTACCAAAAAAAACATGATTTCATTCGATTAGCTCCATCGTTTACACATTTCTCATCGATAATTCCATTTTCATCACCCTTACAAGTTTCACTTCTAAGCCGTTTTGTATGAGAAGGTGATATTTTCAACTGTAGACACATCTAGTTAAATTTTTTCTATTCATCTTGAGTTAATATTGATTTAATTTCTGATCTCCAAAAAGAAATATAAAACCTTAAAAATGCATATCACTTTTATTGTACGGGGGATATTCAGAAAGTAAGTTCCGTTTTATGATAAAAACAAAGCTACAGGTGATCCAAAAGTCGCGCACATCCAAATTCGATTATCTATAAAAAATCTAATATTTGAAAAGTTTCATTGGCTACTTTGCAACTTTTATATTTAGAGTATATGTTGTAAAAATATACATGCCTTGTGTAAGTACTATTATTATTATTGAAATAGTATTAAATAGTAGGGGAGAGTGAGGCAAAGTGAATATAGGGGCAAAGGGGATCAGCCGCATATTTCCCTTTTTCCCTTTCTTTGTGTTGCCTAGTCAGTGCACACAGAGTACAAGTCATCGTGGACGTGTTAAGACCGAACGAAGTAAATTAGGTAAGTTATAGCTACCGCCACATAAATTGAACGACGGGATGACGTCATTTCTAACGCCAGCCTATAGACGTTAACAGGAAGTAAATCGCTTAGCTATTCCATGAAACATCCGCTTTCGTTTTCGAAACATTATTTTCGTATTTATATTTAGTTTCTATTTTCGTTTTTTCTTTTAAATAGATAAATGAAATTAATAAATGAAATTAATAAATTAATAAATTAAAAAATGACGCAGGGTAGCCGACTCGAATGCAATTTTTTTATATTATGACTTTTAATAGGCTTTCCACGCTTCAACGATATCTCCACCATTACTATAGCACTAACAAGTGCATCATGGGTAAAATCCAGACAAAGCATATTGATGAGATGAACTTAATGCGCATGTCAAAAAGATCGTTCAACTTATGTGGCGGCTGCTATAATGTGTTTTCATGCGGTTTTCGTAAAATTTACAATGTTTCATCATTTAGCTGCAGTTCAGTAATGACTCGTGTGATGAAAATTTCTTCTAGATATGTGTGTTAGTGATTTATCGATAATATAATTCCACTAAGTTTTCGCCCGTTAGGCTTAATGTGTTGCTCATGGTATTTTTCTCTTTTTAAAGCGAGAGGATGGGGCAAAGTGGATAATTGGTGAAAGGGAAAAATGGATCAGGAAAGATGTGAGACCATTGCCTACCAAGACTGTTGGAGAAGTGCGTAAACGAAGTGTCAGGAGGAAACGTTCCGAAATTTTGACAAGTTCGCCAGAAACGGGAAAAACCATCCAATTCTGCAGCTAGAAGCTCGAGAGGCAAAGATTCTAATAAATGTATGAAGAAACTTGAACTTTCAAAATCTCCGGCGTCATTGGCATCAATGAAGGACAACTTGATTTTGTCTGTGATCACTGTACCTCTTAGGCTATTCTGTTTGTATGATCCAGTTGCCCCCGTCTACTGATCCACATAGCGGGGCAAAGTGGATAATTTGCACGTATTTGTAAAAAAATTAATATTAAAAAATGCTTGAGTATATAACTGTGATTGCTTCAGATTATTGTTCCCATTGCTTTGAGGTATTAGACATGTGTGGATCTGAGAAAACTAACTCAAATTGCGTAGGTTTAATCTTAACCTAGAATTAAGTGATCCACTTTGCCCCAGCCTCCCTATTACTTAATGTCGTCTGGTTTTTATTATTATTTCGATGTGAGCGACTTTTGAATCACTCTGTACTATAGACTAAATATTTTCAAAATTGTTTCTTTACCAGATTCTATATATCTTTAACTATATTTCCACCTAGTTTCCAAGTTTATGTAAACACTTGTCAAAGCGCTCAATGAACTTCCGCATGCTCACTTCAAAGAAGTCTGTCGCCGGTGAGGAGAGCCACGCAGTTTTCCCTTCTTCATCGTCGCTAAAATCCAGGCTGCCGACGAACTCTTTTAGATAACAGAACAGGTGGTAGTCACTGAATGCGCGGTCCGAACTGTCGGTTGGTCAAGTTGTTCTCATAATCAGGTCTTTTGGTTGATGAATATATGTGCTATTGTTATACAAATGGACACAAATAAGTAAAAGAAGCCTGCTACAGCTTCAACGAATTTCAAGCATTAGTTTTTACAGGGAGATTCCAAACATTATTTTTTTTGTTCAATTTGTTGCTCGCCCCCTATTTGCTCTCGGGACAAATCCTTCTCTGAAATATATGAGATGTAACATTCTTTTTACATCCCTGAAGTTTCAGGATAATTTGTCAAATATTTTTCTAGATATTCGACAAAACGTATAAAATCGAAAATGTCCGATTACTTTTGGGTAGATGGTGTATGTGCAGAAATAGTTAAAAGTATATAGAATCTGGTAAAGAAAAAAATTTGAAAATATATATAATGGTTTTGTTTTTATTACAAAGCGGAACTTACTTTCTGAATGCGCCTCGTACAATTAACTTTATAAACCAATAGGCGAGTGGAGGTAAAGAATTTCTCAAGAGCAACCAGTGATATTCTATTTTAACTGAGCAGAGAAAATTTAATTAGCCTTGTTAAAAATTAATAACTTATTCTAATTGCATGAAATTTGAAAACCCTTCAACAAATCTTGAATCCTGAACATTAATCATTCATTAGAGAGAAAGATCTGAGCAGTGAGAATGTATAATTCGCAAATACATGTTCGCTTTCTAGAATCCTGAATGAGTAATATTTCAATATTCCTATTTTTGGGTACTAGCTTTTAATTTCTATCTTTTAGACTTTCACAACGATTAACTTGCATACATGAATATTCTGTTTCTGGGGTAATGCTGTAAATAGTCCTTTATTGTCGAATCTGAAACAATCCCTGCCAGCATATTTCGATTACCTTGCCCACAAGATCCGCCTAAACGAAGTGATCCATGCACAGCAGAATATAACGAAAACGCAAAATTATGACCATCAAATGAGCTAATAAAAATTATGAAAAGCTCATTATAAACATCGACATAAGAACAAGTAGCTTAGAAACAACAATTCTCCTCATATGAGGGTGATAGATGAGAAATATTTACATACACCTCAAAGCGAATGTTTAATTTTTTATTGTACCCCATTTTTATGGACATGATACACGAATCCCACGGCAAAGATTAAAGAGTTTATTAATTAACGATTCGTTACATTTTTTAAAATCGCAATTTATGGATTGTAAACGAGCAAGATTAACGATAAAGCTAAGAAGAATGCGTCACGTCTACCGCGGGGTAGTTGTAATAAATAAATTGATAAAGTTTGTTTTTTTTCCTTTTTTTTAAAAAGGAATTGTGTGGTCTGTGTCTCTATGTATAAAGTATTAAATTCTTATGAATGTAACCTCAGAGATGGTGTAGGAAGAAGAAGAAGAAGATAAATAAAAAAAGGAAGTACGGAGGGGGTAGGCAAAGAGAAGGGAGGGGGAGGAAAAGATGAAGAAGAAGAATTGTAAAGGAAGGAAATCGATTGTTCATTGCATTAATATTTATGAAAATAATGCCAGAGGCCGAGGCTTGGCAACCAGCTGAAGTGATATACGAGGAAGATCGGGGCTAAACCCTATGCAGTGAATAATGCACACTCTCATTACAGTGTTTGTTTGAGAAAATTAACCCATAAATATTAACACGCAATGACGAAGGAACAACAGAGGAGAGGAACGGTAAGTCTTCTTGCTTTGCTTACTCAGTTCTGCCTCTGATCTTCCTTCTTCTTCTGCTTCCTGCAACGAGCGCCCTCTCTGTCTGCTGATGCCTTGGCTGTTTGATTTCGCTTTCGGATGTCGTCCACTCGGTCGTTCGCTCGTCCTTTCCATTTCGTTCCTTGTTGGCTTCCGTGACCACTTGCAGAAATGGGTCGCATGCCTTTAAATATTTAAGTTCTTCAACTGAGAGATGCTTTTTTGTCGTCCTAAGGATATTGGAGGGGGAGGTAAAGGGTCTACCATAAAACATTGCGTCTCTTCCGCTGGAGTAATTGAGCAAGAGAAAAGAGTTGAGTGTGTGTGTGTGTTTCTGGTGCAACTTTTGCCTTTCCTTTCTTTGCTTAGCTTACAGTATGTTAGTCAAGATTGTTCTAGAAATTGTTCTATTATATAATGGAAAAGAAGAGCAAATTATATTATGAAATGGACAAGAACAATATGCATATTAAATGGGACTACATAAATGATTAAGGAGTGTGATTTGGTAATTAATGTTTCCAATGTTTGCTGTTGAAGAAACGTAAACTTATGGCGAAGAAAACTTCATTACTGGCTCTTTTATACACACATATAGGAGTTTAAAAGGATTTACCTTAAAGTGATAATAATTACAGTTTAAACAGTAGACCAAGACAATCCCATTGTCATTCTCAAAACTTGACTCAGAATATGAAATGCGTAATTGTTACCGGAATATAACAGCAATGAAAGTCTTATCATTAATGATTTCAATATATCAGTGTTATTTTATGGCATCTAGATGCTGATACATATCAGATGTATTTGCAAAAAGTTAATTTAATCAGAAATTTTGTGGAATCTCAAGCCCATGGGATCAGCCGTAGTTTTTGGTGTAATCTGATTGGTGATGGGTTGTAGATTCCTCACATTAATTTCAGCCACGTAATAGAAAAGGTGTTAAGTAATTCGATCGAGGATCTGTAGAGAATTGAATCTTCTGATGAATGCAGAAATTGTTATACGAGTCAAGATTTTCAAAGATCCAGCAAGATTCAAGATTTTTAAATAATTTTATTTGATCTCTAAAATATAAGATTTTTATTTTCTCAGTTTAATTTTTACGAAGATGGCTCAATAACTAGGCCTAATAAGAATGCTATATTCCCTATATCGTTATAATTTCCCACCAGGCCTGTTGAAGTGCGCATAGGATGTCAGATTTTTGGGATTGAAAGCTACATAACCAGCTGAAAGTAATCGCCAACTTTTTTAGATAAACAGTCTCTCTTTCTTCAGCTTTTTCCCATTTCTTGGGGTCGCTGTGTTAATTTTTGGTTGAAGCAAATGATGTTTTTACGACCGGATGCCCTTCCTGATACCAACCTCACTAGAGGAAATGTTAGAAAAGGGGACAAACACAAACATCCATGCCCTCGGCGGGATTCGAACCCGCGACTCGCTGGGTCCGAGAGCGATAAGACCTGCGCCTTAACCCTCTCGGCCAACGAGCCGGCTTTTTAGATAAACAGTACGGTGCTTATACAGAGGGTTGATTCAGATAAAATGAGACGACTTTGCAGTTCTGTTACGATGGTGTAATACCATGGCTCCACCATCGGTTGTGTTCGATGTGAGAGCCATGTTGTTGGACTATCGCCCGGCACCGTAATTTCCACTGAAGTAGGCTGAGTTTGAGGGACTCCATGGGAAGTTCGTTCCACATCTGCTGACACACTTTCCATAGCCCATCAACGGTTCTTGGTCGGCGACTTCCGAGCCGTCGTTTCAGGAGACCAAAACCACAGAAATCCATCGGTGATGCGTCAGGAGATTTTACAGGCACATGAGAGAAGGGAATAACTCGTTTGCCCGTCTCCTGTTCCATCTTAGTGTAGTAAGCCACAGATGACTTGGCAGTGTTCAGTTGTGTTCAGTCACTCAGTTGTGTGACCGCGCGCTTCATGACGTCGCTCCAGCCCAAGATTGTCATGAATTATTCTGGAGACTGTTGCCTGTGAAATACCTTTCCTTTGGGCTAGACTTCTCTGTGTGTGGGGATTTTCTTTCAACATTTCAGACCGGATTTCTCGCACCACCTGAGTTGGGCGTGTTGACTTGGGCTTGTTTCTGATCTGCTTCTCTGCTCGTCCATGTTCATTAGATGGTCGCAATTTGTTCTTTTTAATTATTCGACCCACAGTAGCTTTGGATACCACAATGCCATTTCGTTTGCATAATTCCACAATGCACGAAAGACTGAAGTTAGCGTCGGAAAGGCCAAACATATACCCCTACCAAAAAGCTGTGATTTTGGAAGCCATATTTCAGCACGAAATGTCCCAAATAACAGCAACAAGTGTATACAAAGCTAATCCCCATGAATAGTGGACGAGTCATGCAAATCACATTCCGTCAAGGTCATATGCGGCGTTTAAAGTCGTCTCATTTTATCTGAATCAACTCTCCGTATTGTTACATGAAACACCATGCCACTCGGACAAGCCCACGTGTAACATTTTACGGCTACCAGTGGGAGATAATGATCAACTTCCTTACAGCCCAACATGGCACACAATAATTTTCATTTGTTTGGACCATTGAAAAGGCACTTGGGAGTAGACGATTCACTATCAACGAGGAATTTCAGCAAGAATTCATTCGTCGGTTTAGTTGCTTGACTCATGCTGGCATATATGTTTTGCTACAGTCAAACCCCGCTATAACGAACTTCAAGAGACTGAAGTTTTGATTCGCTATATCCGATCCAAGTTGCTCCACCAGCACATATTAAGTTGTGTAGCTATTAGTCATCGCGACTGCTGACTGAATAATTACCTCGACATCCTTTTCTTCATTTAGTTCTAGCGTGCTGAAATGTTGAAAATTAGTGATTGTGTTGTATAATTTTATTAAATTATCTTCAGTTTAGTTGTATTAATAGGAGCGATTTCGTGCGTTTGTTGTTCTACACGTGAATATTGCAACGTACACTATCCAGAAGATATTCCATACAAGGACTTTTCTCCCCAATTTTATGAGTTTTGTGCTTTTGTTTTATTTTTGCAAAGAGTGCATTTCTACTAAATCGGTAACGCACTACAACTTTATTTTTTTTTATTATGATTCAAAAATTACTTTGTGTAATTACTCAGCGCTTAAAAAGGGCACTGGGAATAATTTTATTCAATCCTTTTCCTATAGATAAGACTGACTATTAGGACTGTAGCACCTTTGTTCTAAAGATATTCGACTGTTTTGGGAATTTCTCTACACCTTGCACAGTATATTTGTAATTAATGTGCCTATGAAATCATTAAATATGAACCTTGACAGGTAATATTTTATAATCGATATACAGGGTGATTCAACGTGGAAACGTGTCCATTTTGCCTGAACTGAAGGAGGAAATCATCACTGAAGTTCAGCAATCTTACCAGCCATATTGAGCAGAGTATTTCACAACAACCTCTAACTGGCTGCTAACCGATATCGTGAGGCCGATGGCGAGCATTTCCAGCATCTATTTCCATTAAATATCTTTTCCAGCCATTGCTCAATAACGTTTGAATCACCCCTTATTATTATTGGATAGAGATGTTATTTAAATAAGTTATTATCACTCCGTGAAGTTCTCGGGTCAGCCAAAGAGCCAACAGTATATTGAAATGAAGTTCGGCTGGGATGTTCAAAAAAGGTAATGAATATGGCAATTTCGTATGTGATCAAGTGCTCTGTGACGCAATAGTTGACTATAAATGTGTTAATAAAACTATTCAGCTTCCTTACAAAACGTATTTTCAATAAAGGCGGTTTTCTCCCTTAGAGGAGAGAAAAGAAAGTCTCTTTTCCATTAACTTATTACGTTAAGCATTCAATTTTTTATATAAAATTTTAATTTTTCACCACATTCTTTCTTATCCCTGTCGTTCACCAGACCTTGCTTTTTCGTAGAGCAAATTCTTTCTTTTTTTGTTTGGGGAAGGTAAGAGACGAGGGTGAACGACAGTGAGGGAGGTGGGAGAGGAATTTTCTAAATCGGCGCGGTGTCGTCGCACCCGATCGCCGAAGGCAGAGAAAAATTGGCCAGCGTCGTGGGGGAGAGAAAATCCGAGGCAGCCGTCGATGTCACGTGATATTCCAGGCGGAAGGGTCGGGAACCAAGAGTCAACAAACGATACCCGTATGAAGGAGACAAGAGAAAGAGGATCGACTGCTCCCGTGGTAGAATTCTCCCCCTTCACTTCGAAATCATCGCCACCACTCAAACTCATTCAAGCAACGCTCTCCACCTTCCACCACCTCCCTCTCCTTCGTGCCTTTGGCCGTTATTGGATCCTCTTTGATATGATTTTGCCCTGCAAATTATTCTAATATATACATTCCCCCCATAGCCTGTTCTACTTTTTTTTATTCCTTACAAAGCACGTATTGCTCCAATTAGTTTTACGTATTTCGGTCTAAAAACTCCTGCAATGGTGATATCCATAATGGAGCTAAGTGCTCAACATCTTTCAACTATTAGAAAGAACGAATGGATTTCGACTTAATGGATATATTTTCGATATCCATTCATTGCTCCATTCTTTCTTCCAATTGTTTCACACATTTTTGGCAGTTCAAAAACTTTCTTGTATGTCTGGCGGATTATCCTTTATAAATAAGCTCTGATGACAAATATAAGTGTTCTAGACTAATTTGAGTGTGCTGATTCCAAATTTGAACTCCAAATTTCTCTATGACGTCAGGATGTAAAGTTATTGCCATCCTACTGTTTCTGTGCCTTTAAGCACTATACAATAACTACTATAGTGATTACTTGTAATTTATTTAATTATGATACTAAATTCATGTTAAAATTTTTAGGATCGCCATGAATAGAAGTAAGCAACCATCCAGACATTGGTAGTTACTATAATAGAAAAATTTGGAGTTCAGATTTGGAATCAACACACTCAAATTAGTCTAGAACACCTATATTTTCCCGGGTAAGCATTTTCCCCATTAGCAAAAATGTTGTTGACCAGTATTTTTATGCTTTTTTCCAACAACAACAAATTCAAAATTTACGTAGACGCTTTTGCAGATTCAAACAAATTCATCAACGCCAATTTTCTTATTTTTATTACAATTTCATAATTAGAAGCCTTGATTAGCTTGACCGTATCTAGAAAAAGCGGCAGTGATTCACTTAATTCAAGAAATAATCACCGCAGTCCTCCACTGCCATTTATTTGATCTTTATTCATAATTGACGAATTGCTTGAAGACTGAATACAAATCAAGTTAAAATGTTTGATTCTTCTAAACTAACACGCCTCTCTGCTTCTCAGAATATAATTTAAATATATGTACAGGGTGACCCCCCCCCAAAAAACGGGAACTTTTTAACAATCCAATAAAACCAGGAGTGATGGAAGAAAAACAATTTATTCATAGTAATTGAAACCTGTATACTTGCCATTTACGAAACATTAATGGAATTTATCATTTTTTATGGCGTCCTCCTGTACCAATGCATTTTTGAAAGCTGCTGTTGAGATTCCTCACTGACTCCTGCAACATCTCAGCTGGGATACTGTGAATATCATCCTGAATTCTCTGTTTTAACTCATCCAGAGTTCTTGGTCGAGTCGTGTACACTTTACTCTTGAGATAGCCCCACAAGAAAAAATTACAAACGGAAAAATCTGGGATCTAGGGGGGCCAGGAAACGTTACCGAATCTTGAAATCACACGGTTAAAAATATTTTTATGGCTAACGCATGCTGTTGCCCGTTCCACTAACCCATGGTTACTAAAATGGCAAAGTGGTTACTTGCTCAAGGTCACTGACCCATGGTTACTAAAATGGCAAAGTGGTTACTTGCTCAAGGTCACTGTCCCACAGTGCTGCCACCTGCTCGAGGCTGTCACTACGCATTTCAAAAATTCCCGTTTTTTTGGGTCACCCTGTATATCAAATTTGGTTACGTGAATGAGGAGCGATATATATATGCTAAAATAGTTCGTCGTGCGCAGTGGCAATAGCGACAATTCTATTGAAAATTCATATACTAACCGATTTTGAACCTGTCAAAAGACAATGTTTCCAGAAAACGTTAATGAACTTTTTGCTTCTTTATAATGCGAGATTGCTTATATTTTTGGTGCTAAGTTTTCATTGAAAGAATTCAATTTGTTTCCATCATGGTGTCGAGCTGTTTGCTATAGACGACAATGCTGTAAAGTGCATGAAATGATTCAGACACTATAAATTCGAATTTAATCGTACGAATATAAAAGTTACTCCGTTGGAAACAGAAAGCACCAGTGCTGTTATGTTTTCATTCATTTTCAGATATTCATTGAAATACACCAGTGAGAAAGTTTTTTTAAATAGTCTTCCCATGTTAAAGAATTAGGAGAGCTGCACTCGGCACTTGTGAAGGTGCACTTAAATTTTTCCGGATGAGAAAAAATATTTCCCTTTTTTAATTTTCTGGGTGTATTTAATCACATTGTTCTGTTTCCGTGAGTCGTAAAGAGAGAGGTATTAAATAGCAAAACTTTAACAAAACATTTCCACCATCCATAACAGCATTGAAATATGAATAAGTAATTTTCATTTTGAAATTAAGCTTCCCTGGATGGAAATAAACACGCAGCCTTATTTTCTTTGATTCCTTTGCCTCCTTGGGTCCTTTGATTTGTCGTTGATGGCCGTGAGTTTATTGCCTTATTCATTATTCATGGACGTGTTCCTTCCATTCCACTCTCTCCTTCTCCCTCTCTTTCTCTTTCTCATTCTCTACCATTCCTTCAAATCAACAATCCATCTTATTTCGTTTTCTGCTCCCTGACTTGATATTTTTTTTCCCTTTTCCTTCGTTCTTTTTTTGTTTTTAACTTTTCATTTTTCTTTCCTTATGCTCACCTCCCTCTCAATTCGAGGCATGCATGTTTAATAACATCAATTCCATCTTTGAGACGGAAGCGTTTCGTCCTCATAAAACTAATTAACAAAATTATTTTCATCTGCACTCTGTTTAATTACCTTTCATATTAAAGTTTAGTTCAACTAGAAATGAAGGAGCACCCCTCTCTCTCTCACTCTCTCTCTTACTTTTTTTCTTATTTCTTTTGTTCATCGGTCGTACTTTCGTCTTCCCTCCTCTCGTTTTATTTATTCATTTATTATTCTTTTTCTTTATTCGGAAGAAGTTTTTGATGTCTGGAAATTTTTTCAAGATTCTTTAGTAAAGAGCGAAGTTAATTTTTAAATTAAGCCTTGATGCTTGTCGAAGTATTAGAGCGCGGAAAAGGGGGTAGTGAAAGAAAATTTAAACTAAAACATTTAATAACATTGTTCTCCCCCCCCCCCCCTCCTCTTAGACTGCTGTACTCTGCAAGTCGAAAGATTTGGACGTGACGGTTGTTAAATATGAAAACATCAAAAGAAATTTACAAAGTTCTCTCTAATGGCTTTTGTTCTTTTCCTTCCGCTTTATTTTATTTCCCGAGAAAGTAACAGTTTGCGCACGTGTGAAAAAAGTAGATAAAAAGAAACTTATTTAAAAATATTTAAAATTGCCAATTTTTCATAAGAGGAATGTAAATTTTATAATTAAATTAACTTTTATCAAGGCAAATTTAGCTGCCCTCCCTCCCCTTATAAGATACAGCCAACAATTTGAAGCAGACTTCGACATAATAAAAGCTTATTCTGAAAAAATAATGTCCTATTCTTTTTCTGAACCAATAACAAATATAGAAAAGTAAAAATTTGCATGCTGGATATTTAAGGTTTCTGCTTTTATGTACAAAACTGCACGACATCCCGATAGAGAGGGCAGCTGTAGCAATCTGTTAAAAAGGGGTCTGTTTTGAATTGCATCCCAAACAAAGAAGTGAAATTGAATTTTTAGTTCACAAGCGTTTCTGGATTATGTTTGGAAGTTGTATAGACCATGTTTCAGAAACCGAAACTGGAGTAACTGCTCAGAAGCAGGGCGGCCAAAAAGCTACCGTTTCCGTGCCTTGAAAGGTGCAAATACTACTACACATTTGGCCGCCCTGCTTCTGCGCAGTTACTCTAGTTTCGTTTTCTGAAAAATCGCCTTATAGACAAAACTGAATGATTGTTCTCTGGGCGTCCTCAAACGATTTCATCTGCGCAATTGTGATTTTTGAAATTTTCAAGATCGGCATATAATAATCTCAAAAATTATCGGGAGGAGAATGCCAAATAGGATTGGTCTGTGATCCCCATACTCCCTATAAAATAAACCGGGCTCCATTTGATATTCATCTTTTTGGCCCACTGCGAGAGATATAAATTTGAAGATTGTAAATGCATAATTCTTGCAGCGATGGCATAGACAAAAAACAGGACAACAGCTAGTACAGGCAAGCTATACATGCGCTCGTTTAAATACATACAAATTGATGGGATTTATGTTTTGAATAATTTTCATACATTTCGAGAAAAACAAATTGCGGCCCATTAACTCTGTGAATAACCCTGGCACATATTGTAAATAAATTGATTTGCTACGGACAAAGTTAAGTTCTATACGTGTAAATTGTTCACAACAGAATGATTACGTATTTAAAGTAAAAGGGCAGATATTATTATAAATTTTTGTCATATTTTTAATGGAGTTCTATATATCAAATTCATTAGAAAATTTGAGCATATAATTGCCATGTAGGATTACCGGGTTATAATGTGTGTCAAATGCTTATATCTGAAAACGTGATTTTGAAATTGATTTCATAATTAACGCCTTCATAGAATAAATTTATATTCATTATAGCAAAAACATTAATACTTAGTTTCTCGAAGGCGCATTGATTCTGCCAAAAAAGAATAATTGGTCAAATAGACCTACTGTTGGGCAATATATTTAAGAAGTGTTATAATAATAAATATTTATAGCAAAAGAAACTGAATAAAACATCACCCCAAAACTAAAACTTCTTTTCACTTGGTGCGTCGCTTTTTTTCCCCTTCGCTTTTCTTTTTTGTCTCACTTCCTCTTTTCCGAAACTTTGAGTTTTTATCTTCTCTTTCGACGATAGACGTTCAGTGAGTCAGACGACGGCTATCGCCATTGGCTGGGAAAGGGGCTTCGAATTCCCGTTTACTGCGCAATCTATGTTAATGGTGCGCACCGATGCCGCCCTTGTTCAGTTTATCCAAAAAAAACCTCCTCAGAGAGGTGAAAAAAGAAGAATTGGAAGAGGGACAACGAGGGCAAAAAAGCAAAGAAGAGAAAAAAGACCGGGGAGGAGGGAAAAGAACAGAAAGTGAAGAACTCAAGTCAGCAAAGGCAGAGCAAAGAAAATGTCTTTGGGAGAAGGTCAAGACAACTAGTTGACAGCTGAGGAATTCATCTGCTTTTGTTTCACCGAACTTGCTGAGCCATCAAACGATTGGATAGAGAGAAACAGACGACGTTCCTTGTCTTGAGCTTCTACGAAAAATAAGTTTTAAAAAAAGAAAGGAAAAAAAATTCCGAGAAGAGGTGGGATGGGTGTTTTGGGAGGGTAGCACCTGGGGTGTTGGTGTTTCCGATGCTGACAGCACTGGTGGACAAACAACTCGGATTTACGAGACAGAGTTTCGAAGGAAAGTTCGCTAATCCTTTTCTGTTCCTTGCGTAGGCGGCGGTGGAATTCTGATACAACGCTCCCAGCTCGATTACTGTCAGTTTAATTCCCGGGCCTCTGCCTAATCCACTTTCCATCCCACTCTAGCTCCATTCTTAGTCCGTTGAATTTCTTCTGTCCGCTGCTCAACATGGACGACAAGGGAAACAAATGGCATTCAACGAGAGGAACGACGGAAGACAATTCGTTTTGTGGTGGCTCACTTTTGCCTTCTCTTAAAGGAGAACACGCAATAAAACTAAGCCAACATCAGTTTTTTATCATCTGTTAAAAAAGGATATTATGCCTGGAGAATGATTATGCATGTATATGTAAATTCGATGTTTGTACAATCCATGGCATCTTATATAGAGTAGTACTGCCGTAAAACGTCAAGATTCCTTTGTAAGTAATAACGGGAAAGTCCTCATGAGATTACTATCAGCAAAAGTGTGCTTTTTCGTCAAATTTTTATTTTCTATAAAGGATATGTACTGTAACTCCCAAGTCAATATTATGCTGTCAGGTGTTTTTCATTTTGTTTTCCAATGTTTTCAAGTGCTATTAAGACTTTAGTACAATTCAACATATTTGTTAACGAGATATCTTCACCGTCAATTTATTCCCTGAAAGCTCGTGGACAGGTGAGCATTCGACCAGAAAAAGTCCTAATGTTAATGTTTGGTAGATTCGCCTCTGTATGAAGTATCCACCCGAATGATACCTGGAATTTGGGAAAGGATATTATCTATGTCGAAAACTACATTTTTACAAATATTCTCAGCTGCCGTGCCTGCTTCCATTTATAGTGTGACAATTATTCTTAACTTAATTATTAAAGCATAAAAAGGTCCAAAAATTTAGCCTACGAGAAAACAAATTACCTCTCAAATATAAAATATTTCAAGTTTTCTTGCATCTAAAATACACACGAAGGCGAATTATTTCAATTTTAATGTACAATATAAAGGTTATTCCCAAAAGCAAGAAATGACAAATAGAATAAAAATAATATGAGCTACCTTTAAAAATTACATACGTATTATAAAAATTCGTTGTAGGCGTTTGTGTGTTTTTTCACCCCCCCCCCCCTCCACGAAACACAAACACACATACTCCTTTGTTCCCTACTACAGCCAAATCTGTAAAAAATAGCCCAATAGCTCGGCAATCAAGAATGCCCTAACGAGAGGACTTTTTTTTTTCCTTTATGACAACAAATCAAGAGAGTCATATTTTAATAAAATCTTGTAAACAATCCAAGGAGGAGCTTCAGAAATATTGAAGCAGAAATACATTTATATATTATTTAACAAGAAATTA
>JAHWFO010113396.1:1109509-1132755 GCA_023313115.1 Rhysida immarginata | reverse complement strand
TTGTTGCTACGACCAGAGTTTTCTCTAGACCAGCATGGAATATATAGTACTTCATAGCTAATAGGAAATTCTCAATTCTTTTTTGATATTACATCCCTAAAAGTGTAGTATTCCATGCTTTAAATATAAGCACTAATAAAAACAGATTATGGATAGGCTTATATGTCTAACAACTAACAAGGCGCAATCCAAATAGCTCAATGACTTTCAAAGCAGCCTAGGGACAGGCTGTCATATCAGCGACCTGAGCGTACGTGCCACAGAATACTACCTAAATCTATTCAAATCAACAGTGGGGATATTATCCGAATCTGGAAAGCTAAAAAAGCGAAAATTTGATGTCATGCTGTGATACATAGAGACCAAGTCTCTTAACCTGGTTGGTCCGTGCCACAGAAAGAACACCTATGGGACCGCCATTAAGCGGCGACAGCCTCTATTGGCACAATGCTGGTTCTTCAAGAGCTTTTGTAGATTACAAAAGTCAACTGGCTATGAGTCAAAGATCAACATTATTGTTGTTGGCCTGTGCAATATTGGAATGAGAGATGAGTTAAGCCACAACTTTACCCAGTCTTACATTACAGTTAAATGTAGATGTACTATACGGAAGGGTATGTGTGCCATCAGTCCTAATAATGAAATTCAGCAAAGGTAGTATAAGGCCTGATCTTGTTTCTCATAGTTTGGTTTACGATGACACCTAAGCGCACCTAACCTATCTAGACATTTTGGACAATTAACGGTTTCTATTCAGTTCACTGAAGGTCCGTTTATCTGTTAGCAGGATAATGCCTCTAGCCACAAGTGTTACCACTGATTTGAAGACAGTTACTAGCTCGAAACTCCGACCTCAATCCATAGAACATGGCTAGGATAAATTAGAACGTCAAGTTCGAGCACGTGAATGGGATCCAAAAACAAGTCAGCAATTGGTCGCGGTTTTGAAAGAGGAATGGACGAACATGCAGTTACTCTGCTAGGGGAGTATATGAGACGACGTCTGCGGGCTGTAATTACAGCAAAGGATAGTCCTACTTGATATTGGACTTAAAGTAAATAAAAGTGAAAGTACTTCAGTGACATTCAGTGTATGTCATAGCAAATCGTAACATAGCAGCCGATCATACATATATCTGGCAAGTTTGTAGTGAGTACTTATTCGAAAAAATACGAATTGCTTTTTTACATCATCGAGTTATAAAATGTAATGATTTTTTAATATCGTGTAATAAAAGTATTAAGAACCGAGGAGAGTGAGAAACTTATGTCAAGAAGAGAAGAGAAAATGGATTATATTACATATGAAGGATTTAGTATAAAAAAATCTGGCGATTGTTTAAACACATGACAAACAAACTTCTGACCGGAAAGCTAAAATTTATGTGAAGCACTAAAAGTTTATCTTCAGTTCATTTTTGTACAACAACAGGAGTCATAACTTATGATATGTTTTTTTTTTATTTGCACCAGTCTGTATTGTAGTTTTTCCACTAAACTGGATTTAATTAACTTACGTCAAGAGCAAACGAGCTTCAAATTCATTTAATTGAAATATGGTAACGTTATCTTAACGCCTTTTCAGTTTTATAAAGTTAAATTCAAAGGCTAAAATTAAAAAAAATTAAAAGGAGGAGAGAGAGAGAGAGAGAGAGAGAGAGAGAGGCAAGGAGCCCCTAAAGGCTTTTAATGGCGTGAAGTTCAAAATAAAACATCATTACCGTGGACAAAGGGTCGAAGGTCAACCGGCTCTAATCTCCCTGTACAATCGCTGTGTAAATCGTTACCATGGCAACAATCAGACTAATTATGGTTGGTAAAAGGTTAACTTTTTTTCCTCCTCTCCCCTTCATCGTTTATTTTACCTCTTTCGAGATGGGTTTCCAAGATGGCCATGTCAAATTCGTCTGCTGGGGACGTTTTCCTTTCGTAGAATTTTCCAGTAAGTAAAGGTGGGGAGGGGGGAGAAGACCTGTTCCTTTAGTGAAGAGCACAATTGTAGAATAGACAAGCGACAGTAAAACTAAAATCCAATTTCTCAATGAACTCTAATTTTAATGCTAATGGGCTTTTATTTTTATTTTAAGAAAGATTTTAGAGAAAGAACTCCATTTTTAAAGCAACACATCGATCAGGCATTGAGTCTGCAATTTCTGAAGCACAGTTATTTCAATATTTTCCCATTCCAAAATAATTGCTTCCTTCAGTTCGTTCACATTGCTGCATTCATTGCCATTTGTATACACTTTTCTGTACAAAATGCTCCAGAGGTTTTCCATGGGGTTCTTGTCTGGCGAATTAGCAGGCCACTACATTACATACACTCTATTGGAAAAATCCATTCCCATGTTGACTTAGCAACATGAAGCCTGCATTATCTTACTGGAAAACCCAAAATGGTCCCCCAATTTGCTCTCCAAAGAGTAGCAAGTGTTTATCCAGAAGTTTTTGGTAATCAAATGCTTTATACAGTCTGATGGAAACGCAACATAAGTTTTACCATTATAGCCAAAGCCAGCCCAAACCATTACTGATCCCCTTCCTTGGTGTCTTTTTGAAAATATCTGTTCCTCTTTTCGTAGTTAAGCCAATAATGTCTCCAGCCATTAGGATCATCAGGATTAAATTTTATTTTCATCGCTGAACACTATTTTTGCCATGCTTCTTTTCAGGACGTGTATTCTTCCTCCTCTTGATTCATTCCTGGCAACAGTTCTAGACAGTGTTGATTTGTGAACATTGAAGTCAGGATCATTAGATAACTGTCATAGAGTTGATGTCTAATGAGACTTATTTCTTGCGTACTGTTGAGCCTCCTTGGTCTTCCTGATGATTTCTTCTTGCATTAATTATCATCAAGCTGAACATAATTATTTACAACTCTTGGGGATCTTCCAGTCTTCTTTGCTATAGCTCTGTTTGACAATCCAGAATCTTTTATTCACTTATCATTCCTTTTTAAATAGCTGTCAAACATTTCTTACGAGTCATTGTATCGTGTGCAGTTCACTCGTTTAACATTTCGTAAAATATAATAAAAATCAAATCTTGTTTTCAATGAACAACAATGCGGTCTATTGAATGAATTTCATTCGTCAAGTTTAAAGGAATTCTTTGAATTAGTCCAATATTCAAATAAATCTACAGCACCTTAGATTTTGTACCTTTCTTTACTTGCTGTTTTCATACTATTAAAGTCCCCCCCCCCCAATATGTTTAACTGTTTCCAAAATATCAACAAACTATGGTGAGGTCATCATTTTCCAACGCACCTTAACAACATGAATTTAAATAATGGAAACTTTATACCTGTCTTAATGAAGCCAAAATTATTCATACTTTTTCATTTTATATGAAAATATGTTTTCCGATCATGCTTGAATTTTATCTTATTGCCTTGTTTCATCTTTCATCCCTATATATTCTTACTTAGTAATTTTACACATCGCCCATCCCTAAAACCTTATTTCTTTTAATCATCCATTTTAATTATAAGACTACATGTTTGTATAAACATTTTGACCTACAATAACTCATTCTATAACCACACGAAATATTGATCTTTCCTCCAGAGACACTGTATATTTGTGTTGAAATGACGCCAAGCTTTAGATTAAGTAGTGTGATATCAACGCAGAACTGTATGGGTAAAACAAGGAAAACATACAACTTGAAATCACGCAGTAAACAAAAAAATTCAGCTTGAAGACAGTGAATCTAGAAGGAATGCCAAAATCGTCCTCTCAACCACAGTGAAGCAAATAATAGCAAAAACTAGAATAATTGGCGAAACCGGTCAAAATTCTGTTTGTTTGTTTGTTTGTTTTTTTCGTTATGTTATGCAAGCGGTCCTTAAAATTCTTTAAGATACAAAATATAAAGAACTCTTCATTACAAAATGTAAATAATAGCAGCTTTCATAATGCTGAAAACAGGGACATCTAAAATATACAGTATGATGATGTCTTCTCGACCCTATTTTAACAGATGACAAACACAATGCTCTATTCGACAAACAAGAAAGCACGCCTGCTATGGAGTAAGGAATACTGTCATGATTGAAAACGTATTGCATGACCAGATACATCAGGATTACTGTTGCACTATGCAGAGCCAATTTTTGGTGAAAATAGCAATAATATGCCCTGGAAAACCTAAACCTATTTCCATGATAGAGTTAGATCCTCTCACACTTGTAGTCAACAGCCTAACATAGTGTATATATACTTTCTTACCGGCCAGGTCCATCCATTCATGGCTACACTTTAACCCTCACATGGGAATAGTTTCCATCAGCCGACCAGAAAGTCATAGACTGATTCACAGTGCTCTTATTGATATAACTTAAATGATAATGTCAGCATTTCAGCAGGCAAGAACAGGAAGGAGAAAGGACTAAATCCTAAAGACGATTTCGTCCTCAAAGAAGACTTAAGTTTCTTTTTTTTTGCTGCTGCCCTAAGAAATTGAACCAGAGAAATCTCATTTAAGGGGAACGAGGTAAGAGACGACTCTATTGAAAAGCACCACTGTCAGAACAGGATTATATAATTAGCCTGCATAATCATCAGAATATTGAATATTTGAGCTGGAGCGAACTGTTTGCAATTTGCCTTCACTATCTCTAACAGACAAACTGTGACGCCTTTCTCTTGCGTGGAGTCGACTTTCAATGCCATGTGCAGTCAATGATACAAAAGGATGTTCCATACATGACTAGTAGGGTATTTTTATTAAATATAAAATTGCTTGTGCATTTTTCATTCTGTGTAAGATAAAACTCTGCTTAATGTAATCATAATCTTTAAGTGATTCATATGACTGCTTTGATAATTTTTTTTTATCTAAAGAAGAGAAGAAATAGATGATATAAAGTAGCTACATTTAGTACTTGTACTGTAAAGCGAAACTAAAAGCCGCATGATTCCTACGGTTAATTTATTTTATTCTTACGCTTTAGCGTAAGTTGCTTGCTTATTCCAACAACAAGTTGTTTAAGGATTACACTGATTTTACTTAAGCCCCAAATTCACTTCTTTGCACTTAAAATTTAAATCTGTTTATAAAAAATAAATGACTAGATTACTAAGTAGAATGGAGATGGGGTAGCGATGGAGAAGGAAATCAATAATCGACGTCATTAAGCCATTTCGTTATGTCGAAGTATAAATCTTGGATGCCTTTGTTCTTCTCACCCGTCCCATAGATTTCCGCATAAAAATTAAATGAACGTTTCGATGTAAGTATCTAAAAACTTTGTCATTAGAATATGAATTAGACATGAAGATAGAAGATAGAAGCGCTAGCCTCGTGGAATTCCCTTACCAATATATTCTAAAGAATTTTTTAAAAAACATATTTAGAGCAAGCGTCAGCATTTTAAATTTCTGTTGGCGAAAGCCATCTTTAAAGTTGCAAGCATTAAATAATTACATTAGCAGCGCCCAATTTTCTATTCCATGAAAAAAGTTTTGAACAATTTTTCTTTAAAACATGTAAACGAATTTTTTTTGTTTTATTAATAAGCTCAGCACAAGAAGTCGATTTCAAAATATTTCGCCGCGCTCCTTTCCAGTTTTTATTTAAGCCAATTTTTTCTTTCAAATTTTATTCTTTTTAAACTTTGTAGAATCAGGTGCACACAGAGGGGTCTTTCAATAGAAAGCCCATAATAATGCATTTCATTAAATATACAGCAGGCAAGAGCAAGAAGGAGGAAGGCCTAAATCCTAAAGACGATTTCGTCCTCAAAGAAGACTTAATTTCTTTTTGCTGCTGCCCTAAGAAATGGAGTCCAGAGAAATTTCCTTTGGGGGGAGCGAGCTAGAGCCGACTATATTGAAAAGCACCACCGTCAGAACAGGAATTTAAATTGGCAGAAATTTTCTTCGTAACTTAGCCTGAGCGGCTCGAAAGAATTTTCAAATTAAACCGTTTACTTAGACTGGTGATGATGAGTTGGCTGACAAGCTCAAAACGTGGCTTAAAGTTAAAACTTCGAAAGAAGTAAAAGGAAAGAAGGAGAAAAAGAAAAAGGAAAAAAAAAGAAAAGAGTTAAAGTTGCCTTGTTAATTCTTCCCTCAACACCCAAGTAAAACTATTTAAAGTCACTCGTTTTTTTTAGTTTAAAAAGTATTCTTTTTTTTTTAATTTTTTTACCATTTACTTTTTATTTTAGAATACACACCTGTTGAAGGAATTATTTTTATTGTTCTGACATATGCTGGAGAATCGAAATTCTAAAAATAAATTTTCTTATTGGAAAGGAAAAAATTTAGTAGTTAATGCTTTGAATCAAAGAATATTAATGATATACTTCACAGAAGATGAAATAAAGCAGTCTAATTTGATTTCTCTTGATATTTGTATTTCTGCTAGTCTTAGAATGCATTAGTTCTTTAACATTACGCAGCTGCCAAAATTAGTAGGCTACTTAAAAAATAATTAAATTCTAGAATAACCCTTTGTAGTTATTGCATTTCTTGATAAAGACATTTTAGCAAAGAATGAATAAGTGCCTGAAACTGTGGTCAAGGAATATCAAGAACAAACGGAAACCACTATTCCACAAAAAATTTTTTATTCATACGGATGTGCTTTTTGGCAGCGAGGCTACCATCTTCAGCGTGATACAGAAAGTGATCATGAACAGACAAGCTGTTAAGATCTTAACAGCTTGTCTGTTCTGATCACCTTTTGTATCACGTTGAAGAGGGCAGCCTGGCTGTCGAAATGCGCACCCGTACCAATAAAATTTCTTTGTGGAATAGTGTTTTCTGTTTGTTCTTGGCATTTTAGCATTTAAAAAGAATAGAGTCCAGTCCGTAACTTAATGCAAAAATTTAATTGCAGAAGTAATAAAGCTTTTTTATAATTACACATTAACAAGCCTTAAGGTTCACTAAATCAAAGTTATGGATCTTTAGATTTTTTTAAATAGATTATTTTGTAATTAAATTTTATCACTAAGTCGAGAAAAACAATTTGACTATATTGTTTGATAATATTTTTATGGCTATCAAATGTATAAATGCCGGCCAAGTGGCTTTCAGGGCTAGGGCGTAGGCTTTCTAGTACTAGAGTCCACCTGGTCGTAGGATCGAATCTCGCCGTGGGCATGGATGTTTGCGTTTGTCCCGGGCTGCGTACAGTTATAACTTGTGTAAAAGGCGCAAAATAACCTTAGTAGTCGACGCCACAAATTCTAATAAACCAAACCAACCAAATGTATAAATCAAAGATGTGATAAAATAATAATTATAATAGGTAAATTTCAATAGTACAGGTTCTTCAATTTTTCGAAGTGGCAGAACAGTTGATTATTTGAGAAATACCAAAATCAATACCAAAATCAATACCATAGCTGCAAGATAATTCAGTCATATGCTAAAAATAAAAAATATAGTTTGATTAATAATTGGGATTATTATTATTAATTGACTACGACAAAGTTAAAAATTTTCTTAGGTACACCGGTTCTAAACAACTGTGTTAATCTCTTGCTCACATATGATACATTTAACAAATTAGTGGTAATAGTACGGGAAAACGAAGAAAAGCCTGCTCTTTTCCTAAACAGTGAATTCAATTTTATTATCCACTAGAGAGCAGAAAAATCGTTTTATCCTCTTTCGTGAAATTCTCATTATATATTAAGTAAAGAAAGAGCGCTTCAAGCTCTTTAGGCACTTTAATATGAAGGGAAAATAAGCTGAAACGAGATTATTAGAATACGCATAATCTCTGGACTTTAAAAGCCGCATACCGTATTGAAATGAATTGTAAAAAGAAAAGAAGTTTAACTACATTTTCATTGAGGAAAAGTAATTAAAGGCATTCCTTAAACTCTAGGTATTTCGTATTTGATGCTAGGACTGTTAGCGTTCGATTTTGTCGCTTAAGGGAAATCATTAGGCGAATGTTTAGCTTTACTTTGGCAAAGAAGAAGAAGCACTCTCCCCCCCCCCTCCCAGTTTCACCGACCCGATCATTATCGTATTTCGAAAGCGGCGGCTTTTGGGGCCGTACCGTAAGAGCCGCGTACGCTGTTTTGGTGGTCCAACGGAGAATGCTAATTGGATGGCGGAAGCCTTCAGTGTCTCGTGTGCGGTTCTTCTGCGAATCGATGGAATAGAGCAAGTTGAGATACAACGTTGGCATTGTGGTCACTGTCTTAACCAGACCAACATTCGGCCATTAATTGAAATCCCTCAAAAATTCAACCCACTCTTCTTCTCCCAAAGGGCGGGGGAGAATTTTCGCCAACGCTAGACCATAAACTTAATCTTTCCAAGGAAGTGAGATTAAGTCAAATATCATTTTGGCCAATAACATTAATTCCTGTATTTCCGAGGATTATTATTAATTATTATTTAAGCGGCTTAACACGAACGACATAGTCTATACTCCAAATACGACAATGGAACGCTTTAAGGGAATAATTTCCGGTATCTACTGCGCTTTCTAGATTTTAATTTATAAAGCTAAACACTACGAAATATATAATTTTAATATTGTTTTAACGTATATTTAGATCAATATATTCATCTTTAAGAAACATTTTAAAAAATTATGTCAAAAATTAAAGGCGTGGGAATGAAATTTATTTATTTTCCTTGTATTATTATGTAGCGACAATTTACGAGAGGAAGTCAAAAGTATATTTCTAGTCCTCTTAATAATTTATTATTCTATTCAGTTACCTACATATCTCAAGAAGACACATTCTTTCCATGGTAACTTTTATAAAAAGAGAGGGGGTAAAAGAGACAAAAAAAAATCTCGCGAAAAACTAGAGAAGACGAAAAGAGAAAATGGATAATAAATTCGTTGTTGTTTATTAGCCTCTAACTGGTCTTTATCATAAAAGTATTAAATGAAGGCTAGTAAAACCTCCACATAATTTTACCACAAGCTTCTTCTTTGTTGAGATAACTGTCTATACAGGGATCCGTTGATCAAAACTCTAACGGCCACACTAACTCTATCATTCCATAATCATCACGTTTTGTCCATAAACAGTTTCTTATTCATCTTGAATTGAATGGAGCTATCCAATTGGCCCACATAACAGTTTATCTCCTCGAACCACAGACGGTTTGTATAAACTCTAATGAAAGGTTAACTTTAGAATACCCAAATGCATGGCCTGCGACCCAAATCTTATTAATAAATTAAAGCTTCAGAAGCCCCAAAATTCATAAATCCGCCACTGCTTCGAACCTCTTCTTTTGTCCATTCATACAGATTAATAGCCGTTGTTATACAGGGTGAAAATATTTTATAACGCAACCCGGTATTCTATGTTAGAAAAGTATATTAATTTGTTGTAAAGAAATAGTGTTTGAAGGCCAGTAGATGGGTGCGAGTTAGGAAACTTATTGGCGTCTTTAGTTGAGTTAAGACCTACCAGATAAACGCTGAGTTTTTTGGACATTTGTTATTAACAACGCTCACACGCCAGTGGCATTCAGCATGGTTATAAGGGTTCGTATCTGCTTTGATGACCTTCGCGGATATTTTGAACACCTACTGTATCGAAATACGTTATTTGTTGTATTTTTTCATAGTTAACACCTGATATTGAATATATGATGAGTCCCGGGTTGCGCTCTAAAATGATCACCCTGGAATGATCACTATCTTGTTCTAGAAATTTGCAGTAATTGCAATGGTCTTCGCTGCCATCTACGTAAGAGGCAAGGTCGGAAGTAGGCTACTGTTAAAATCTTCTCACTATATGCTATTTCTAATTAAATGGGGAATCTTAGACTCTTTCCACCGTAAATACACAGTACTGTTTTCTTTGCTTCATTTATAGGTGGATTTTGTGGAATTGTCTGAATAGGATTATATTTTACTTTCAAATATTTTCACTGAAAATATGCTCAGTAAATATACATAAAAGTCTGTATTTATAACAGTTTTGATTATATAGTCAATTTCTCTATGATTTGACGAAGCTTTTTCACCTTCGCCATACTCGTCGGAGTGATGACACGATGCGCCTGACCAGACCTCGGAGCGTCCTCCAAAGATGTTTAATAAGTTTAGAATGTTGTGGGACAATAATTTCAGGATAATAATCAGTCAAATTTCTGAATGTTAATTAAGCAGAAAAATCACGTCGACTACATTTTTATAATAAGTTTCAATGACTTTGCTTAGTAAAACAACAATTTAACGCTTTAATCTTCTTGGCAGAGTAGGTACCACATAGAAAACTTATCTTTAAACGACTCCAATAAAATTAAATGATGCCATATATTAATTTAATTACTCTTAAATTTTTCAAGAAATTACGGTTAAGCTTTTTTATAACGAACCTCAGAGGATTCATATCAATTATATCGTTATATCCGAAATTTGTTATACCCGAGGTTTCGTTGACCAGACTTTGTTATAACGAAGTTTTACTAAGTTATTAGGTTAATACTGTTAATTTCTTCTTTATTATGAGAAAATATTTTAACTAAACATGTAAATGTAAGTTTTTAAATAACTCCAAACTCCACGTAGTTACACACATTTTTCGTGTTGTTCTCCTCGAGTTCTTTCTGATGTGTAATAGTAAAATATATCTCCTTTAACCGTATAACTTGTCTAGCATAAACTCGAAATTATTAATTTTTAAGTAAAACACCATCAGCCTCAAAAGAACAAGCATGACAGCAAACGAAAGAAGCTGACAGGGAAAGGATTAAAGCGTTGGT
This sequence comes from Rhysida immarginata, assembly GCA_023313115.1. Lineage (NCBI taxonomy): Eukaryota > Metazoa > Arthropoda > Chilopoda > Scolopendromorpha > Scolopendridae > Rhysida > Rhysida immarginata. The sequence continues at coordinate 1,122,043 of JAHWFO010113396.1, read as the reverse complement.
CTATTTAAAATTTAAAAAAAAATCATTTTTACTTCTACATGGCATCAAAATACCCTAGTTCCTTTTTTCCCCCTAGACTAGAATGTAATCTCCAGGTAGGGTTTTTGATAACTTTTTTTCCCCGCGGACATTTTCCGATTGAAACGAGTGACAGTTTCCCGTGCCTGTAAAATAAACTTCCCTGAAAGTGCTCGTATATTTCCAGTTTAAAGCCATCTTCCAGCTTTAGTTCAACAGTGAAAACAGTTTCCCCCCCTGTATTGTTTTCACGACAATGAAATGAACAAATTGTCACTTGGCTCGTTCTTCTTCGGGTCATCCTCTCTTGTCGCCTTGTCTTCTTCTTCCTTTTTTTTTGTGCTGACGGTTGAATTTCTATCGCTAAGTCTGTTTTTATTTCTTTCTCTTCTCCTTTTCTTTCTCGACGTTCTACTTTTGTCATTAAAGGACGTTGACGGGTTTCTTTTTCTCTTCTCTGCCACGCGATCCCTATCGTGAGAATTTTATGGCAATTTACTCCTTTTCGACTGAGAACGGTTTTGGTTCGAAATCATGTGACGAGAAATCGTTGCCGCTTCCGTTTATTGCTTCCGCACTAACTTTTGCTTCTGCTGAGACGATCTTAAATTTTCAGCGATGTTCTTTCCACGGACTCTAAACAGAAGATGAAATGTCGTATTCTTCAGTAAGACTTTAAAATTATTTCTCACATTGCTCATACTTTAGATAAAAATAGACTAACATTTGCTCTTTGCGCAATTGATATTGATAAAGGGGATGTTCGAATCTTTTCTATGACGTTATTTTTCAAGTTTTCGATGATAATGGGATTTTATTATGTTACTGAGAAGAGAACAAAGTTATAAAAAATATAATTGGCAAGGTATATAGTTATACCACCTATATTCTATAGAATAAAATCAACGTGTATTCTACAGATACCCTTCACGGGTATTATGAGTCTGAATTAAGAAAAAAAATATTTTCTGAGAAATGCTCACTACAATGTTTGAATCCAATGCTCCTTCGCGCTCTTTACCCCAAGTGGATCTTAGTGCGATTCGCTAGCAGGCGAAATTTTCGTTAATTTAGAATTCGATTTGGAAATTATTATATGGGCTATGTGATTATTAAGATCTTCAGATTTGATTTTAAATAAAATTGTGTAATAAAGTGACCATTGACTTTAGATTATTAACAATTGTACTGTGGTTGTCCATTTATGTGTTTGCTGAACTATTTTTCTTGGTAAGCATTACCATGTCTTGGATTCAAATTAGATCATCAAACGCAGCCTATTCCAGTTCCCTGTGTTGTAATAAAATACACGGTGTCTTAAAAAGGATTGACGGTTTTTAAAATGGAATAGCAGGCAAAAGGAGGAGGTTACCCTGAGAGATCAGGAATATGTTTTGTTAGTTTCCTTGCGGACCGATCTTAATGGCCTGCACCCGCCAACTCATCCGAATTTCGTGTAAATTTCTCCTTTTACTGTTTTCGGATAGGTTGGCGGGTATCGTTGGACGTCAAATTTGCAGGCCGTTAAGAATGTCATTACGCTCAGTCCGAAAAGATCGGTCCACAAAACACAAGGAAACTTAATAAAACAAATTCCTGATCTCACACTATAATCTGCTGCAAGAATAACTTTAATAACTGTTACCGTTTGCCGTCAGTTATTTGTTATTTTAGTACACCCTGTATAATCTCCAGCAATAACTCGAAATTCTCTGAGACGGATAACAAGGGAGAGAATTTGAGTTAAATCCTGAAAAGTGTATTGCCATCTGGTTGTCTTTTTATTGTAATCAGAATTTTTTTTATTTTTCTTTGAAATCGACAGGAAGCCTTCACTATTCAATCTGAATGCGAAATGCTCTATAATCAGAGCCAAATGAATATTTCAAAACTCATGGTTCAATGCTTTGAAGTGGCCCCGTAAACAAGCATTGAGATGGACGTTGCAATGTATTTGGCGTTTGTAAGTTTAGGACGAATCCTAAATCTAATTTCGTAATTAATAGATGACGGATGAGAAGCAAAGAAGGACCAGGCATAATAACCCAGGAATAAACCAAAAATGGTTTAGGATTGGAATAAACCAAAATGTTTATCCGAAACGTTAGCTGTTTTCAGGATCTTACCAATCTGTTTCCAATTTTTGCAATTAATAGAGAAATGTCTAAAAATTTCCTGAATATTAGTTGGCAAGAAATTATGTAAATTAATATATGTATACATATCCCTGCATAGGGAATAAGAAATTCATTTTAAAAAAATTCTTCCATTTGGGTTACTAATGCTTACCTTTTTGCTATCAGTGTTATTTATCATTTCTTTTATACACAAGGAGATATACAGTAACTCTAATCGAAACAGAAACAGAAAACTTTAAATTTATGCTCATATAAAATTTCAAACTTTTAATGGATTACATATCATTTGTCATTTGCTACTCAGCGTGTATTTCTTTAAAGCCGAAAACGAAAAAAAAAGAAGTTTTCATTCCCATTTTCAATTCAAGGGACGTATCATTCCACGACGGCCAATCTTCTATATTATTCTACTATTTCAAATTGTAGGGTTTTTCTTTGCTTGTCTCCGCCTACTTCTTACAGATTCAGCGCGAATCTTCAGTCCTTTCGCCCCCCCCCCCTCCTGGTACCCAACTATCCCCAAACCTTCTCCCTTCTCTTAGCGTGTGGCGAATGAACTCCATCGTGACGGCAAGAGAATACTTGTAATCCAAGTCGGATCATCAGATTTCAGTCGTTTTTTTTACAGTCTTCCTATCAGTGGACTCTCTGCAAGGATGGTTGGAAGGTTTGATAAGGTTGTGGTTCTACGAGGCGTTTCTACGGAAACATCTTCACTCGCATGAACTACGAAAGGCAAGTGGAAGGCCTCATCCCGATGCGAAACTCACCCTGGAGCGGCGCCGATTGGCAGGCGTATCCATTCCCCAATGGAGGGTTCGAACCCCTGGCCCCCCCCTCTCCCCATCACCCTCAGGCCTAGAATAACGGCCTCCCACCTCACAATGAAAACTCCAACTCCCCCTCACTATTCCGCGGGTGCTCCCCAGCATCACAAGCAACGTTACAATTGTACAGGAAGCCGCCTGGGTCTTCAGAAGGAGCCTCGAATTTATTCAGAATCAGTTCGCAATCAAACATTTATTTTTTATTTCTAATACGCCCTCGCATTCAGTGTAGCGCCGCCATTATCTCTCAACCACCCCAATGTCGGACGGGCGAATTGTCTGTCTGCTCATATCCGCCGAGATGGCCTTCTGGCTGATATAATTGAGGCGATGCTATCGCATCTTGAAAACCTAACTTCATTTTCAAAGGAAGGCCAAATTAGAGAGAACGTTACGCAAAGAAATTAAATAACGCAACTTGGCTATTTTAAATTGCTTTTATTTAAATTACAGCGGTACAAGTTACTCTTTGTTCGTTCGAATCCTTTTATTTCATTTGAAGCAACACAGAAAACACGAAACAAGGACATGAGATCATGTCCCTTAACGTTACAAATTCTTCAGATAAATAATAGAGATATTTCTTTATTAAAGAGTTAATAATTTTTATTCTCTATTTTTGAAGAGACAGCTTACAGTAATTGAATGAACTAACAAGGGAATCCCTCGAACATGTATGTCACAGATTTCCACCAAATTGAAATGTTACTCATCTGAAGCTACTATAGATGCTTGCAAAACAAAAGAGTGCGAAATTGTGTTTCTTTCAAAATAAACCGCGAAAACGAAAAAATTTCAGCATACATAGCCTTACAAGGACTCCATTGTTAAAGTGGTTAGGCTATATGGGGTTCCCTTGTAAGTATTGTAAAGCACAATGTGATTATTTAGTTAAAAGATCTATTTTTTGCTGGCAATTTCATAGAATGCTAGCAATACTCTTAATTCGCGGAGTAAAAAAGTATTGAAAATAATATCTCGTAAGTGGAATAAATTTTGAAGCTACAGTTGATATCTGATGTAATGATATACATTACATTGTTGTATGCCTGCACCATTCGATTTTGCTACAATTATTCCTGACCAAGTAGATGAATTGGTCGCGACTCGCCAACACTCTACAGGCTTCCGTTCACAGACATGATCTACTTAGAATTTTTTTGATAAACATCAACTCTGAGCTCTACCAGGTGAAGATTCATAGCGTCGAACAATTAAAGCAACGCATTACAGCCGCAATTTCTGAAATTACACCATTTAGTTATTTGAGACCGTATAGGAGTGCTGCGGCTGCGCCTAGAAATGCAAGGGGTCCAAGTTGAAAATTACTCACTAATGTCCCATTATGTCTTGTCACCAGAATTACTAGCAGAGGACCCGGCGTAATTACACTTGTAGGTAAACAGAACAATCTCAAAAATTTAGATTATAACTCCAAATTGGTTAAATAATAACTCAATACCACACAGAGCGAAGGGACTATCCATTCTAAGAAAAATCCGAAAAACAGGAATGAAAGAAATGGGGACTATCAATTCTCAATAAAACATGTTCTTGCAGTAAATGTAGGAGAAAGTGGGGCTAGACGGACATGCTAAGATTAATGACTGTTTAACTCCAAAAAAACAACAACAAAAAACATTAGAATACTTTCATTTTTTATCATTATATGAAGAAACATTGTTGTTTAATATGATAAAAAGACAACCAGGACAGTTTATAGATCGAAAACGCGCATCGTCGTGGTCGCACATGCTTGAACATGTTCAAAGTAGCGCCAGTCTCGTTTATTAATTGTTGAACCTTGTAGAATTTATATTCACTCAGTATTAAAAATTGTTCATTTTTAAAATAAACTAACTTATTACAATTATACTACTACAGCGCTGCTCAACAAAGAGACCCCCTCCTTTTTCATAATCTAACAGAACATGGCGTTTTCTATATTCTCAAACGAGTTAGAAGGCGCTTAATCAGGGGCTGTGTACAAGATATTTTGGGCCAAATACAGGCCAAACTACTTTACGCGTTGGTGGAAAATACCTACGTATTTATCGCAGAATAACGGTAAAGTATCAATGAATAAGGAAAACTCTCAAAAGTTTATATCGTAACACAGAAAATAAGTTTCGACTTATTGTTTTTTCACGGAATCAACCGTAACTGGGATAACTTAAAGTGAAACGGTGGAGCAACTCCTAGAAGACTCGAGGGATTATCACGATCTGAACTGCATTATCTGAATGAATAAATGCCTCACTGCTGAATTGGCCCGGGTATTGCCAATGATCTGGCATTTTGCAATTGGCCACCTAGATCAGCTGACCTTTGTCTCTGATTTTTTCTGTGTGAATATGTGATGGACACATATCAGATCACTCTCCACTTATGCCACAAAATCTTTCTTAATTACAATGGCGAATTGTTGCTGCCATTAAAAATATCGATGAGGACGTGCTGGCCTGTTTATGGCACGAATTAGACAACCGCCTTCATTTAAATGCAAAACGTTTCCAAGTTAACGACGGTCTTCTTGCATCATCACCGATGTTGTATTGATGTTAGTGTATAAGAACTGTAGCAGGGCATCGGGCCAACTACTTTATACATTGAATATACAGGGCATCGATGTAAATAATGTAAAGCGCCGAATATATGTTGACGTGAGAATGCGTTATCCCCTTATGCTTGTTCCAACGTTTCATAGATCTCTGAGGTTTTTTATTGGCCGAAAATATCATTTTTGGCTGCATATTTCTCGTCGATCGTTAACTTTTTCTTGCAATGTAGGTAAAATACTACTTGCTTCCAGGAAAATTAGTATTCTAATTCTCGTGGTCTTACTAAATACGTAAAGTGTTTTGTTCCGAGTTTACAAAAGGCATGTTTATTTCTGCAAAGGGTGCTTTTGGAAAAAAATCAATTTCAGTGTTTAATAAACGGCCTAGTTTTTGTCATTTTCCTCATGTTTTATGTAAATTATTCAGAATATTGTGTTTTTTTAATTTCACCTGTGAATTCTAATTTAACGAGTGTTAATGTAACCAACGGCTAGCAAATTGTTGCATTATCATTCACTTAAAATATTTAAGCATGTTTAGAGCCGAGATATTAGTTTCATAAAAAATAAGAATGAAATACGGTCGCTAGAAGGACACCTGTTGTGAGTTATTATGGGAGAAAAATAATGAAACAAAACCCCTCTGCCATTTTCAGCCATATTAGAAGATGAGTGCGTGGAAATCCTTTAGCAGTCATTTAACTCACAATGAAAATTAATGCTCTTTCCCCTCCACCCTCTCGCGTTACAACAGGGTAAAGCGAGAGTTACCATAGACGACGGTGATAATAAATATGTTCTCCGACCTACCAAACCATCCTCTTTCAGTCGGGGAAGCCTTTTATTGTGGGGGGAGGCGGGGAAGCGAGAGAGAGAGAGCCCGTCCTCCTCTTCCTTAATCCCCCAGAGGATTTACTCGACGCCTCAACCATCACTTGAACAAATTATCTACAAAACATACCTAATTCAGGGGGATAATTTTCACTTCGGCAAGAGAGTTCCAAATTGGTCACGTGTAAAGATTCCTCCCTCTTACGGTATTTCTTATGTGCTGATTTCAGAAATCCTGGACAGGATTTTTGAAAGTGTGAAAAGAAAAGAATTGACATGCCTATGATTTATAAATGGAATTTAATGTTAATTAATTGGATAACTGTGTTCTAATCGTCTTTAACAAATTATCAAGTAGTATTCATTTTAAAATTTTGTTCGTACGCTATGCAGCTTTCTAACAAATCCTAAGTGCAATACAGGACAACCCAACCCTATATAAAGTAGAGCTTTAAGCGCATCCACTATTTAGTGCAGGAAAGCCCACCTCTGACTATGAAAATAAAAAGAAAACAACAGCAAAAAAAAAAACACAAATTTTATATCTTAATATTTTATCAAATTTTTATTGTATATTATAAACTTGATATAGGATAAATCTATTAAAAAGCTTCGTTTAATTCTGGCAACTGAATTTTGGAAAATAAAAAAATTACCGTATTTTCTCGATTAGAGGCCTCTGGCCTAACTGAGACCAGGCTTATATTTAAGCCCAGGCCTCTATTGTTTTCATGCATTCCTTTATTTAGTAAATGCAAACTACATTAGTTTTTCTTACTGATGATTTTTTTAAAATTATAATTACGTATCCTGTTCTGATTCATTTTCCTCATCTGAGTTTATAATCTCATTCCTCTCGGTCTCTTCTCCATAAATTCAAAAAGGTTGCACTTTCTCTTTATGGATGGTATCACTTGGCTCGACCTCTAAATGAACCAAAGAGAGCCATGCACTTTAATTAAAAGCCACAATATACATTGATGTTCATCTGTTAAGATTTTTTGGTCCTGGGTTCGAATTTGGAAAAGTTATTAGAAAAAGCACATTTTTTACTAATTAAGATGAGGCCTCAAATCTCGGTCTCTAAAAGAATCCAGCTTTAAACCGGGAAAATATTTTAATCAAAAGTTTCCGGTCACCTCTCCAAAACGATATTAAGCGTCCTATTTGACATGTCTGTGATGATTAAGGTAATATAAACAGAAACATGTCTTGGTTTCACGCGTTAATTATATTTCTGATATTTTAATTACGTGACCATCGATAAATTTATTCCGAACATCAAATTAGGCGTACAAATGGGAATTGAAAAAAACTTGCAGTACTGGTTTATTCATTATAGCAATATTAGAAACTATAATCTCATCATGAATATATTTAATTTAATTTTAGTGATGAAACTTTGTTTATATTTGTATTACTGTTATGTTTTGGACCCCCGGGACCCCTACTTGTTGGTCTCGGACCATACCGGATCTCCGGAGGCGCCATTGGCACATTTGTATTGGATTAACAAACTTAAACAAATAAATTTAAACTTAACTTTAATGTAAACTTAAAAATAGGAAAGAAAATTCCACAGCCTGGACTCTAACCAGGAACTTTCAGCTAATTTAAACATCCGATGTATGGCGTGTAAAAAATTGATTTAGCAATGTAACGGTTTAAATACGAATTAAAAACAGAAACCGGAAGGTAAGAGTTTTAAATCTCTGTATCATTTTGTTCAGGGTTTAACAGTCAAGTGACAAAATGGAATTATCACTGGTTTCTCTCCAAACAGTGTGTTACAAGATATCAGCATACTTACTATCTGTCGCCACAGACCTTTTTCACTGTAAAATCTCACTTCCACTTAATAAAATGATCACTTGTCCACAAAATAGTGGATAGATCGCTGTTTCTTCTTATCGCAAGATGTCCATACTTTGGCTGCATTTTTAGCGTAGCTCAAGTACGTGAATACAGCTTATTGTTAATTTTGAATAAGTAGATATTATATTAATTATATTCATAAAAATGCAATCTCCCAATTTATAATATATTCATAAATATACAAAGTTTTCCTGATCGATCTGCAATTAACCTGAATTCTGTCATTCATTATCAACACATTTATGGAATGTTCTCTTTCTCTTCAAGAAATAAAGAAAATGGGCAAAAATTTTCCGATAGGTTTTAAGTATTTGTTATCTGTTCTCGCCATTCCTTTGTTTGTAGATAATAAAAGCTTTGCATTCCGTGGCTAAAGATAAGCTTCTGATTCATTTTGCTTCTTGGTTTCATTTATCAAATGACTGTGTTCTTCTTAGATAATACAAGCACGTTAGATGTAAAGAAACTTTTTCAAAATTTGCATTCTCTTTCATAGAGAGAATGCAAGTTTTAATCAATAAGGTTGTATTGATTAAAAGAAGCTTTAGCAGAATAGAATTAAAGAATTTAAGGTTTAATGATATTTACTTTACTCCGTGTTATTTTCATGCTCGATTTTTAATGCGATGGAGAGAAAGGTAGGAAATAATTTTTAAAATTTCTATGTTTTTAAATTCCTTAATTTGTTCTCTGCAATCTGAAACTATATTAAATTTTCATAGCAAAACGAAATTCTTTTTCTTTATTCCGAATAAAATCTCCCTCTGTCCTTACTCCTTTCTCCGATGTCAGTTCTTTCTTTAAGAATCGAGGAGAAATTGGTGTATTCTTCGAAGGGAATCGTCGACGCTTCATTTTCAGCTGTCGAAAACTTTTCGTCGACTTTTGGAACCTTGTTTCGTAATTTGCAACATTTGCATAAATCCATCGGCCAGATATTAAAATTTTCTCCAGTTCTTTTCTTGAAGCAATTTGTATGAAAATGGGATCGCCCACAATTCCTAGCGAAGTGGATCGGAGACGGATTCCTGCCAAAGCCAATTCGCTCTCACTCTCTCGCCCGACATTAATACAGTCGGCTCGGATCAACATCGTCCGTCCGTCTGTAGGAAAGAGTTGGAAAGAATGTTCGAGAAACAAATAGGCAGAAAAGATACGAAGGAAGAGGTGGGAAAAAAAGAAGAAAAACGGGTTCCAATGAACACGATCAAACTTTCAATTTGCTGCTACTCTTTAACCGAAGGACCCGTCGGCTTCGGTCGGAGTTTGCCGAGTCGCACGTTTTCTCTATGGAATATTAAATTTAAAACAAAAAAATGCTTTAAAGTTGTTGAAACTTATATAAAATTTAAATTAGCTTTATTAAACTGAAATTTTTTGGAGAAAAAGGTGAATATATACACGAAGCAATTTAAACTAACAAAGCTGATCTACACATAAAGGGATAAAGAGAAATTATTTAAGATTCTAATTTGGTTAGAAATTAATTTTTCATTTATTAAAATAGTTAAGTCCCTTGTAAAAATAAATTTAAGTCCCTTTAATAAATTTATCTAAAACATTTTTTATAATTTTTCATAAATTTTTAAATATTAATGTAAATTAAAAAGTAAGATTAAGTTTCTCTTTTCTTTGTCCTTTTATGAAATTTTCTCAACCAGCCAGCATTATGAAGACTTTTTAAAATTAAATTTCTAGCTTTTAAAAAAATAATTCATAAATATAAAATGCTTATAATTTATGGATGAAACATAATTCACATTAAAAAATGAAAATATAATCCACGTAGGACTGGACGCCGAGTTCAAATATATAACGTTGTTTTCCAATATTAAAGGAAGCAAGGAGAAAAATTGATAGGGAATCGCATTTTTATCTGCCCAACATCGACGAAATAATTTTTCCCTTACTCTCTGCAAAACTGACATCGAGATAAAAAGAATTTTGTGTTTAAAAAAGTGGAAGGGAAAAAAAAAGAGGATGAGGCTCCTTTTTTATTGTTACTTTCCTTTGAATTATGACAAATTTTATGACATCAAAAAATCAAAAAGTTAGGAAGAAAAAAATGGAGGAGAAGTGAATGTAAAACTTAGTCGATATTTTCCAAAGTAACGGCTTGAAGCAAACCAATCTGAAAAGGGAACGAATGGATTTTCCTGTAGAGTAAAGATTTAGTAGAGAACAGTCTAGAACAACAAAGATCCATCCATGGAAAACGAAGAAGGAAGTCTGCCTCCAAAATTAGAGGGGGTAGGGTGTGTGAGTGCTATCTATATGGGAGGGAACTCACTGTTGACCGTCTCCGCAATATTTATGTGGTCGTCGTCGTCTCGAGTAGATACAGTTGATCTACGCTAATGCCGAAACATCACCATTTCTCTGGGGGTCGTTGTCGGATGGTGAAACGATAGCAATCGGATTGTTGGCCGAGTTTTTGTGCTCTTTTTTTTTTTTTTTTTTTTTTTTTTTTTCCTCCTTCTGTTTCCACTAGACAGTAAAAATAAATCCATTTATAACATGCGTATGCACACAGCATTCGCCTTCTTTAATAACAAAGGCTGTAATTGAAAATCAATGTCGGCCGGGTTCTTCCATTTGTTACCAGAGGGCACTCTCGATAATTCATCTTCTCAATTCTCTCGAATCTTGTAGGTAGAAGGGAAAGAGAGTCCCCGGTAAGGGATTCGATTTACCCCACCAAAGAAAACAACCATGTTTACATTTCTAGGATAAAATATGGTCTTCCACAAATGAAATAAAAACAATTTTTTAAAAGCGTTAAATTAGATGGATTGACCTTTCAAGAAAATTTTGCATGGAACTCTTACTATTTTGTAATAAAGAAATAAGCATCGGTTACTTCGTGAGAATGTTCATTTCTAAATAATAAATTGAAAATTATTAATTTTATGGAATTGGCATCACTGTTACCAACTTTATAATAATAGTCTATATATAATCTATGAAATTTCGTGAAAAAAAGTTTTAAAGATGCATTATAGAGAGTTTACGCTCCAGTGTAGTGCAGGAACAATCATTGTCATCAGCATAAATGTATGAACTACTAACTAAATCGGAGACGAACACAAATTATTAAATATTGTCAATGGTAAGAACTCTGGTATTGTGAAATTCACAGACTTTAAGTGCTCACAAAGGCATTTGTATTTTCATGTCTAGCATCGGAGGTCTTAATAGCACTCGGAACCTGTTACCTGCTTCACTTGACATTTCATAGAAAACCGCAAGCCAACAAAAAGTCTGAAGAATAAGCATTTATTTTTAAACAGCCATTTAAAGCTGTTATCATGGTCTTAAAATTAGCTTGTTTAATCAAAAATTCTATTCACCGATATAAGCAACTATCCTTAAATTGTAGGATAAAATAAAAAAAAGCATACGTAATTATCCTAATAAAACATTGTATTTCGTACAATTCGGGAGAAAAACTGAAAAATGTAAATATTCATGTGACCATATTTTCAATTCACTTCATCAATATTCATGCAGAGAAACGAAATCCCTAACTCCTTTCGTTTCAACAAAGCCTTCAACTTTAAGTTTAATTAAAAAGTAATTGTAAATAGACCTCAACTATAAAAAATAAAAAACTTAATGAACATACTCTCCAATAGAACTAACTAAAAACAAAGTTTGAAACTTCGGATATCAAAATATCTATTTAAATATTCAAAAACTTCAATAGCAAATAATTGTCAAAAATACTTATATAAAAACAATATCAAGAATATCCAAATATTTATTTGCCGGCCAGGTGGCCGAGAGGGCTAGGGGTCGTGGGTTCTTTCTAGTCCGCCTGGTCGTGGGTTCGAATCCCACCGTGGGCATGGTCGTTTGTATTTGTCCTGGGCTGCGTACAGATATAACTTGTGTAAAAGGCGCAAAAATTTCTAATAAACCAACCAACCAAACCAAATATTTATTTAAAACACAACTGTATTAAAACCTATACAGATAAAGTTAAAAGTCATTTATAGTTATGAGGACACTTTATATCATCTAAACCAATTACTGTATAATTAAAAATTCAAAATTGGAGAATAGATAGACTAAAACAAATTTACGACGCACTCATGCGGAAGCTTGAATTCCATGGCGCTAGTTAGTTCATAACTACAGTATGTAAACATAACTCACGAATACAGAACATATATCCGTAGACCATCCATATATCTCCAAAATATCTAGAGATAGTCAAACAAAATCTTCGAAAATCAGGTAGTTTTTGCTATAATTAGTAGAAGAATTCCCATAACTTTATACA